>VSMD01068234.1:0-24760 GCA_008750895.1 Mirza zaza | reverse complement strand
TGGGAGGCCGAGGTGGGCGGATCGTTTGAGCTCAGGAGTTCGAGACCAGCCTGAGCAAGAGCGAGACCCCATCTCTACTATAAACAGAAAGAAATTAATTGGCCAACTAAAATATATACAGAAAAAATTAGCCGGGCATGGTGGCACATGCCTGTAGTCCCAGCTACTTGGGAGGCTGAGGCAGCAGGATTGCTTGAGCCCAGGAGTTTGAGGTTGCTGTGAGCTAGGCTGATGCCACGGCACTCACTCTAGCCTGGGCAATAAAGTGAGACTCTGTCTCAAAAAAAAAAAAAAAAAAAAGAAAAAAGAAAAAAGTAAGCAGAGGTGGCAAAAATATGTAGAATAAAAACATTAAACATAGAAGGAAAAATGGACAGAAACACACTTGCAGTAGGAGACTTTAATATTCATCAGTATTAATCTATAAAAGGCAAAACAGACAAAATAAGGAAGATGTAGCAACTGAATAATGGAGTAGACAAAGATATTTAATAAATTCCCAATGGCAGAAATTATGAAGACCATATTATTTCTAGACAGTAGTCCCCCTTATCCTCCAGGGCTATGTTTCAAGATCCTCAGTGGATACTTGAAATGATAGACAGTACTCAACCCTATACACTATGTATTTTCCTACATGTACATACCTGTGAAAAAGTTTAATTTATAAATTGGGCACAGTAAGAGATTGGCAACAATAACTAATAATGAAATAGAACAATTATAACAATATACCGTAATAAAAGTTATGTGAATTTGGTCTGTTTCTCAAAATATCTTATTGTACTGTACTCACCTATTTTCTGATCATGGTTGACAACGGATAACTGGAACCATGGAAAGTGAAACCATAGAAAGAGAAACCATAGATAAGGGGAGACTTCTATAATATAAAAATGAAAGAAAGAAAATCCTTAAAAATTATATCTATGAAATAAGGAAAGTACAAACTAAGTACAAACTAAAACCAAAACCTCAAAAAAATACAAAACACACAAACCCACACACACCTGCACACACACACTCACTCTTAAGGGAAGTAGCCAAATCCATATTTCGGATATAAATGAAGACTTTCATTATTAAAAAAAAAAAAACTACAATGGATTAAAGTAAATGAAAATACATAGAAAAATATATGTGTATATTTCACGTTCTGGAATAATACACAAAACTAAAACTAAAAACAAAATTTGTCAATTCCAGAGCACTCACTCATTATTCTGCAAATGGAATGAAGCATTCATCCTTTCCCTTATATAATAGCCTGTATGTCAGGATAAATAGTCAGTCAGGATAAATGTCTGTATGTCAGGATAAAACAGTACGTCAGGATAAATAAACTTTCCTTGATGAAGGAAAGTTCTTTATAGAAAAATCACAGTGAATAAATGCAGAAGAATAATAGAATTAGAAAAATCACCCTTTTAAGATTCTTTAATGAGATAGTGGATCTTGGCAACAATCATTGATGGCTACTTAAAAGCCTTAGGTTAAAAAGCTGATCTAACTCTTTTTAATGACTGAATCAGTCTGACATCACCTAAAATCACTGATCCATCATTTTAACATTAATAAAAGTGTAACAACCAGACATTACCATGCTCCTAATGTGGTGCAAATAAAATTATACAGTACCGCTTATGAAGTATTCTTGCCAAAAAATTTTAAACCTGAATTCAATCAAGATTTTGGACCTAACTACTGGTTTATAGAAAATAGATGGAGAAACATGTTAAATAATGTTGTGAGGATATAATCAGAAACATACGGACTATGGGAAATTCTACAGGACAGATGATCCAATTTGTTCCATAAATAAATGTCATAAAAATAAAGGAAGTTAAACTATCAGATTACAAGAAACATATCCACCAAATGCTGTATGTGGATTTTGTTTGGATTCCAAAATGAACGAATCATTTGTAAAGACATCTTAAACACTCTAGATACTTAATAACAGTATAATATTAAAAATATTGCTAATTACAATCTTAGATGGTTTATTTATAAAAGGCAAGAGAATCAATTAGAAAACCGACAGAAGTACTAATGTGATTAAATACAAGATAAAAATTATAGTATTCATTTATACTACTAACCACTAGTTATAAGTTAACAATTTTAATAGCTACACACAACTCCAACACACTTGGAAATAAGTTTATCACAAAATATGTGTAAGATATAGAATTTATAGTAGTAACTAGAAATATTTACATAAACTAATTTTATACTCTATCATTGCCTTAAAATCATTAAACTAACATGTGCTTTTACACATTTTATAATACACTTCATTAATCACTTTCTTACCAATCTATTAATCCATAACATATTATAGGCAATTAATTATTAGTTTATTTTTGTAAAAATGCCCGTTTTACTTAGGAATCCTAAAATCATATACTGAAGTATGTGGTTATGAACCACCTCATTATAAGAAGTTGAAGAATCATAATTGGATCCTTTCGCCTTTAATGATTTGAGGGTTGCTAATTCATTTCTGACTGTTTAGGATTAGGAAGTTGTTGTAGCCTCATAAAGTTTTATTATGGAGGCCTCAGCCTTTACCATTTCCTGTGGTCTCGCCTCATTAAACGCCATTCTGCTTGGTTAATGCTCACTAACACACCTACACCAGCTCCCACCACCTGTAGCAATCTGATGACTGTAAACCAGCCTAGGGAATCTTGTTCTAGCCATTCCAATTATCCCAATCTGAGTATTTATGTGATTATATTGTCAATTATCATCTAATCCTAGCAAGAATTAATGCTATAACCATAGGCATTGCTCCCTCTACATATTTATCCTATCATAAAAAGATATCACATTGAATCAATGAAACTCCCATTTGTGAATATATTCTTTTTTTATTTGTTATATAAATTTATATACTTTTTTCTTTTTTTTTATCATCTGGTTTAGTCATCCAACAAGATGTGAATATATTCTGATAATCTTCCACATCATCCCTCAGCTAGGTATTACACTAAACCTATCAATTTATTATTAGATCAACATTTTATAAATTAGTTTAAATAAAATATTTGTGAACTAGACATAAGTCTATATTTTTTATAACCCAAGATATTTTTCTTAGACCTGTACAGAGAATTTGCATTCATCAACTGTAAAAAACTTCAAAAATTATCCACAGACTTAGAACAAAAAATTAATACATTTAAAAATAAGCATAAATTTGACTATTACATATCACTTTATGAAATGCTTATATATCATTTTGCTTCAGCCATTTCTCCATTGCAGATGATAACTTCATCTCAGCTATTTGAAAGCCAAACTATACTGCACTCCATATAATGGAAATTGTGTGTTTCTCTGGATGAGGAAAATACATAATACATGGAGAAAGAACAGAAAGACAGAAACTGAGGCAGTTAACAGGATAACAAAACCCTAATTTCAGCTTTCATGCAAGTTGTGAGTAGTCCAGATGTACCATTGAATAGATACCCAAATTGAGGAAAGGTATAGGGAATCTGGCTCACCTACATATTTTCTCAGACCCAAAGACATCTAGAGTTGATACCAGTTCTCCTGCTGGGGACATAAGTTGTTCACAGTTTTTCACAAAAGAAAGGTTAGAACATAAGGGAAAAGGCTAGCAAGGGATTACTTAAACACACAAATGGGCTATGATCTCAACTCATAAAGTGGAGTAGCCTGGACAATACCTATGTTGGCTAGAGCCCTGGGCCAGAAATTTCTGGCTATAAACAACCTCTTCTTACTATAGTTTGACATAAAACATATTATTTTCTATTCGTGTCGTGGTTTTCAAAAGGCTAGGAAGCACTATTGTAAGGGAAGGAAAGAGGTCTTATTCCTCTTTGCATGTTCAGTATCAAGTACAGCATCTGGTACATAATGGATTTCCACCTACAAAGTGGGAATATGAACATGCTTTGAAAACTGTAAAGAGTTCTGAAATCATAAATTCTCAATATTTTGTTTATATTAATATTTTGTACATAATTTTTAGAAGGGCTATATTTTTACTTCTCACTAATAGTTGACAGTTCGATTAATTCCTGAAGCGATGTTTATTCTCCCATACATCTACTTATTTGATTATCCATTTGTATTAAAATTCTCCTAGGTTGTTAAAAATCAAAAGTACTAGTTAGTATAGCATGAATTCTGGATATGAGTCTTTGATGAATACACATATGTAGATACACATGTATATATACCTAATATTTATAAATAATGTTTTTCTACCCCCTGTGGGTTATATTTTCACTTTCCTAACTGTGACTTTTGATGAACAGAAGTTCTCAATTTTAATAAAATCCAATGTATCAGTTGTTCCCTTTATGATTAGTGCCTTTTGTATCCTGTTTAAGAACTCTTTGCTCCAAGCTATTGAAGATGATATCCTGTGTTTTCTTCTAAAAATTTTATTATTTTACCTTTCATATTATGTTCTGCAATCCATCTTGAATAGATTTTATGTATGGTTTCAAGTAGGAATTAATTTTTTTTCATATGGATAGCTAACTGACCTGCCACCGCTTACTGTAAATACAATTCATTCTCAACATACTACAGTGTCATCTTTGTCATGAGTTAAGTAAATCAGATATCATAAATCAAACGAGTGGGTTTTCCTTTGAACTATTTATTGTTTCATTGTTCTATTTGTCTATCTTTGCACCGGTACTATTCTGTCCTAAAAACTGTAGCTTTATAATAAGTCTTGATGACTTGTAGTCTAAGTGCGCATGTCTTGTTCTTCAAGCATGCTTTCGCCATTCTTGGTCCTTTTTATTTCAGTATAAATTTTAGAATCAGATTTTCATTATCCATCTAAAAAAATAAAACTGTTGGATTTTTTATGTGGACTATGTTGAATTTATATTTATTGAATTTATCTATAGATCAATGTGGGAGTGTTGACTAACATCTTTACAATTTATGAACAGGTTAATAGTATATCCTTCCAATTAGATTAACAATTTTTCTCTCAATAATGTTTTGTAGTTTTCAGTATAAATGTCTTGCATATATATTGCTAGTCTTAGGTATCTGATGTAATATTACCTACACATGAACAGTTTGGTGAACTGTTTGTTTTGATGCTAATATCCATGATTTTTTAAAATTTCATTTTCGATGTTTATTTCTGTGATACAGAAATAGACTGAAGTTTTGGATACTGATCTATTCAGACATATTGATAAATTCACTTACTTCTAATATTTTATAAATTCTTTTGGATTTTCTATGTACATAGTTATGTCACCTGCAAATAATGACATTTTATTTTTTTTCCTTTCTTATGCCTTTCATCTTTCTTCCTCATTCATTGGATAGGACCTCCCATACAATTTTAAATAGAAAAATTTGAGAGCAGATATTGTTTGTTGTCTTATTTGTAATCTCAGGGAGAGCTTTCAATAATTCACCATTGAATATGATGTGTGCTGTAGGTTCTTTGTAAATATTTTATCAGACTAAATAAGGCCCTCTAATCCTAGTTTACTAGGAGTATTTATTATGAATAGATGTTGAATTTTGTGAAATACTATTTAGTATACCAAAGTGACTATACTATTTTTCTACTTTTTTGGAGAATAGTGTGAATGAAATTAATTTTCAAATATTAAACCACCTTTCATTTCTGAAAAAAATACACATTTGGTCATCACATATTATCCTTTTTGCATTTTGCTGAATCCAATTGCTAATATTCTGTTTAGGATTTTTGCATCTATGCTCATGTGTGAGGTTGGACTGTATTTTTCTTAAAAATGTCCTTGTCATGTTTTGATTATTGAGATTATGCTGACCTCACAAAAAAAGTTGTGAATCATTTCCTCTTCTTATATTCTTTAGAAAGGTTTATGTCATTTCCTACTTAAATATTTGAGAAAACTCACCAGTGTAGCCTGGGTTTTTATGTTGTATGCTCTGTACTGGGGGAGGAGATCTCACAATAATTTTTATTTATTCAATGAATATTACACTATTATAATGTTTTATTTCTTCTGTGAGTTTGGTAAGCTGCATTCTTTTAGGAATTTGTCAACTTCTTCTACATCATCAGTTATTGGCATAAAGTTGTTAAAACACTCCTCTTATCTTTTAACAACTTGAAGATTTGTAGTTATGTCCCCTTTGCATTCTGAATATTGATAATTCATTTTCTCTATTTTTCTTGATGAATTTATTAATCTTCAAATAATCAGCTTTGACTTTACTGATTTTCTTTATATATGGTTTTTAACTATTAATTTGTGTTCTTATACTTAATATTTCTTTCCTTCTAGTTTATTTGGGTTTCTTGGGGAGGAGGTTCCTTTTCTAACTTATTGAGGTAGAATTGTATGACATTGATTTATAGCCTTTTTCCTTTTCATATATTCATATAAATTTCCCTCTAAGCACTGATTAGCTGTATCTCACAAGTCTTACATGTCATATCTTCATTACCATTCAGTTCAAAATATTTTTAGATTTGTTCTGATTTAATATTTCATCCATGGATTATTTGTAAGTTTATTTTTAATTTCTAGTCAGTTGGAGTGTTTTCTAATTATCTTCCTAATTTCCAAACATTTGGAAGTTTTTTTGGCTATTTTGGGAAACAACTTAATTATCCAATAATAAAGCAATAGTCAACATATTGTGGGGTACTTAGATAATGGAACAGTAAGTTCCATTGGTAGTATAAGAGAATCCTCGTTTTATTCAATCTTTCCAGTACTAGGAATTATCTCTTTAAAATTATTGTAGATAAAAAGAATTTAAAAAGATTAGTTTTCTTTTACATTCCTTTACTAATAAATCTGAACAGCTTGTAAACATGTTTATTGGCCATTGGTAATTCTCTTGTGAACTGTCTATTCTCATCTTTTGACCATTTTATCTGTTAAAAAATTCTTATTTTATTAATTTGTAAAAGTTCTTAGTATGTCAGGTAAGAAAAAGAAAGGACAGAAGTTTTTGAGTATCTATTAATATCACACTATCAAGTATTGTGCTTGGTGTTTTCACATAAATCAGCTCATTTAAAATTAACATTCATATTTCTTGAAATGCTTCAATTGCCACATGTATGCCATCGGAAAGCCTAAATTAAAACTTTTCAAATAACACAAGTTCAAATAGTAAAACCAAGTTATGAAACACAAATTTCTGAAGTTTTAAGGCAATGAACTGTGTTTGTCTACAGAAATAAAAGCAAATCTTTAAAAATAGACAAAAATAAATTTTAATTGGGGTTATACTCAGGTGACATTCAAGACATTTTCCTTGTCATTACAATGAAATCCTTATTTTTTTGAAAGGTCATTTACATATATCTTCCTGCATTGAGTGAAGATGCCCTTTCTGTTTACTTTTTTTTTTAAATGTAGCGCATTTTTGTTTTTAATTAAAGGAAGAGATATGTACTTTACAAAAAAGTTGCAAATAAAAAGTTAAGTCTGCAGAAAGTGGACACCAGTATATAATTAAAATGTTTCTAATCAAATAACATGATAGTTAATCACAGGTTTAATTTTTATAGTTTTAACTGTTGTCAATATTAATTTCATCTAATAATAACACACTAGATATAGAGGCCTCCTTGGTGTTCTTCCTACCCCAACCTTTGCCTGAATATGGCACAGTAAGAAAAAAACCCAGCAAAATACTTGGGTTATTTTTTAAAATAAGTTTAAAATTTACAGTTTTAAAGAAATTTTAAGTTAAATTTTATGGAAAAAATTTTTAATTATTTTTTGCTATTTATTTTTTCTTTTGTAGAAGTGTTATCTGAAAGTACCACAACTAGTTACATTATTAAATAAACCTAAAAATAGTAAGTTATATTTGGGATTTAAGCACCTTTCTCAATTCAGTGGTATCGAAAGAAGACAATATATGGGATTTTTATTCATAGACACACACACACACGCGCGTACACACGCGTGTGCGCACGCGCACACAGAAATTCCTCTCAAACTATCTGAAGCAAGCAGTTGTAAAGGAACCCACTCCACATTCTTAACTGACCCACACTGGCAACTCCAGTGGCTTCTGGAACACCTGTCTGATTATAAACAAGTTCTCCTGCACTCTGAATCTCTACCTCTGCCTGAAAGAAAACCACACTCCTCTTCAAGAAAACTTGCAGCCCTTGGGAGTGAAAGCTAATCACTCCCTCAGAATCCGTATAATTTCCCTACTTTTCTTAGGCAAATCCTCTCTCCCTACTTTACAACTCAGAACTAAAAGAATTATCACCATCCATCCATCCATCTATCTATCCAACATGTACATAGTGTCTGGTGTGTGCCAGGCCTAGTATTAGATGTAGGCTACAGAAAACATATACATAACAAAACATATACATAAAACATATATACACACATGCACACTATATAAAGAACATATACAAAGTCTCCTAGAGGTTAAAATCAAGTGAAACAACACGAAACAATCACACAGTAAATAACTGCCAATTATGAAGGAAACGAATAAGCAATATGGGAGAATGAGTAGGATTTAGACAAGAGGAGAAAGAGAATTCCAAGATGAGAAAAGGAAGGAAATGAGCTTTGTTTTCAAGGAAGCCAAGTACGACTGGGTGTAGTAGGTGGAAAGGAGAGTTGTATGAGAGGAGGTAAGGGGCTGAACGGGCAGGCAGGCCTTGAGGGCCATGCTGATGACTTTGGATTTTATTTTCAGTGTAGTCAAAAAACTTGACAGAGTTTTAAATGTTCATTCCTTGTCACTGTAATCTACTCGCCTGCTCACATTTAACCAGGATGCTTGCTCTTCAGCTTCACCCCAGTTCCTGGCACGTCCTAGACTACTTCACCATCCAAGGCTTCTCAGTTACTGAACATCCTGGACTCTAGGGACCTCCATCTCCACCGCTACAAGGTGGCTCTTCATGTTTTTCTTGTCTACAACTATTCCATCTCTAAAAACCAAATTCCAGTGTTTCATTCTTGCACCATAACCTCTCACTAATCCCGCTATCCCACTCCCTAACACCTATCATGCCTGTCCTCCTTTGGAAATTTGTTATTTATTTGATTAGAAAAAGACAACAAAAGTAATAAAATCTCATTAGAATAAGTGAAACAAACAAAAAAGCACACACAGGAAAAGTTATTACTATTTTCCCCATCCCTACACCAAGGCAGGTAGGTTTCTATACCTTTCTCCATGTGTATAACAATGTATGTGAACTTAAATACAAACATAAGTTTTTTTAAATTACAAAAAATAAATCATACTAAACACATAATTTTGTGACTTTTTTTTTTTTTTTTTTTTTTTTTGAGACAGAGTCTCACTTTATTGCCCAGGCTAGAGTGAGTGCCATGGCGTCAGCCTAGCTCACAGCAACCTCAAACTCCTGGGCTCAAGCAATCCTGCTGCCTCAGCCTCCCAAGTAGCTGGGACTACAGGCATGTGCCACCATGCCCGGCTAATTTTTTCTATATATATTAGTTGGCCAATTAATTTCTTTCTATTTATAGTAGAGACGGGGTCTCGCTCTTGCTCAGGCTGGTCTCGAACTCCTGAGCTCAAACGATCCGCCCACCTCGGCCTCCCAGAGAGCTAGGATTACAGGCTTGAGCCACCGCGCCCGGCCAATTTTGTGACTTTTTCTCACCTAAAAGTAAAAATCATGAATAAACTGCAAGCCAGCAGAGGCAGATCAAATTCATTCTTTAAATTGTTGCACATTTTTCCAACTACAGACCTTCCTGTGGCTCACCTCCAAAGAGGACTTCAATTGCTGTTTGCTCCAACAGATCTGCTGACCTCATAAAACCTTGAAGGGGCTCCCTAGTGAAGAGCTTCCAATCTTTGTAGTTGGGAAAGAACTGAGGCTTGCAACTAAAGTCTAGGAACAAAACAGTTCTTCAGACAAACTCATCAAATGGCAACAGGTCTCACAGGCCCATGAGAACTGAGGCCCTCACATCTTTCACCACTTGGTTTGCTACTGCCCAAGAAATGTGCACAACAGGCTGCTGGCAGATGTTGAGGAAACACAGCCGTGAGTAGCCAAGGAAAATTAAAACTTACTTATGGAGCATGGAAGGAAAGATGGCCAGCAGAACAGAAATAAGAGATGTCTACTGAAGTAGAACCAATGGAAAAGACAGAAGAGAATTTCAATGAAAATACAATGGAATTACAGACCTTAACAAAAAGTCAGGAATGTAAAAAACATGATTTCTTATTAAAAATTCAACATGCAACAGAAAAAGAGAACGACTGACCTTGAAAATCACATTAGTCAGAAATATCGATAGAAGGAATATCTCACAAAAAACCCAGTGACAGATACCCCAAGAGGAAAGTCCCAGTTGCATGGAGGTCAGATCCAGGAGACCAAACAAAGAGGAGCAAAGGAACATGTGGCAAAGTAATAATAACATAGATAATGAAAGAAAACTTTTTTTTTTTTTGACACAGAGTCTCACTTTGTTGCCCAGGCTAGAGTGCCATGGTGTCAGCCTAGCTCACAGCAACCTCAAACTCTTGAACGCAAGCAATCCTACTGCCTCAGCCTCTCGAGTAGCTGGGACAGGCATGTGCCACTATGCCCAGCTAATTTTTTCTACATATTTTTAGTTGGCCAATTAATTTCTTTCTATTTTTAGTAGAGACAGGGTCTCGCTCTTGCTCAGGCTGGTTTCGAACTCTTGACCTTGAGCGATTCTCCTGCCTCGGCCTCCCAGAGTGCTAGGATTACAGGCGTGAGCCACCGCGCCTGGCCTGAAAGAAAACTTTTATAGCCTAACAAAGTCTTGAAGCCCCAAATATCATCAAGGATAAAGGGAAAATCCTACAAACCTTTTAGTTCTGTGGTGAAATGGGCTTTCTGGGATGGTAAAAACCTGGAAGCAAGAGGCACTTCTCAGGAACCCCAGGGCACTGACCCTGGGACCGCACTGATGCTGTGTTTGGTTCATACACCAGAAGAGCCCGGTGTGTTGTGCTCACTGCTTCACATGGAAACAGCATCAGGCACAGAGACTGTTAAATTTCTTCTAGCATCCAGCAAATTTCCTTTGTTGTGTTGTGTTACTAGGAGCTTAGTACCAACCCTAGGAACTTTGCAGTAGTCATTTCCTTCCAAAATTTAAACCTCAGGTATCAATTTTTAAACACCATAGGCACAAGTTACTTTAATGAAAATAAAAGATCAAAAACACGAAAAAAGGAAGTAGTCAAGGATGAGATAAATGCATTACTGTTTAAAAAATCTTTTATGTATGAAATGGATACAAAGATAGTATTGTCATAGTTAATAGCAGAGACTCTGGATGCCTATCACTAATTATTAGCTGTGTGACTTTGGGCAAGTTACTTAACCTTTCTGTATCTTAATTTCCTGAAAAATAAATGAGTTAATACATGTATCACACTTAAATTTTGTCTGGCACATAGCAAGTGCTTAATAAATAATAGCGGCAATTGCTGCTGTGTTACTGCCACTGCAACCTCAGGAAGATAGCACTGTATAGAGAATAATTTTACAGAATTGAATTGAAATGCCAACTTTAAAACATAAGTTTCATACCACAGTCATGGTAGTTAATCCCTCAGGCTTACATTTTCATATCTAAAAGAATATGAATACCGACCTCTTTCAACATCTATCCATTTGTTTATCCACAAATATCAACCAAGCACCCACTATGTATCAAGTACTATGTGAGATATTAACATGAATGATACAGTTCTGCCCTTAAAGAACTTACAGTTTAGTGAGCAAAACTCAAGAGCTCTGGTTTCCTTTCATGTGGACATTTCTTAGGAGATGTGTCAGGGTCAAGTATGTTTTTTAGTACCACAAATACTATGATTTAAAAAGAAGGCAACACTAATTTTGTTAGCAATTTTGGGGCAAAAATTGTGGTCAGTTTCTGACATTCTATATTTTGCTATTTAAAAAATACCATGAAACAGTTGGGTCACTAGGAAGTAAGCCCCTGCAGAAGTTATGATGGTCTTAGTTGTAAGAGGACTCATGGGGAGAAGGTCTCCATTTCTGATCAGAAAAGAGGATAGAACATCTTGGAGAGAGAGAGCTCTGCTCATAGGCTGGAACTGTGTAGTACATAATCTGCCTTTTTGAGTGATCTTTTAAGACCTGAGTGTTAATCTGAATAAACAGCTCTCAACTCACTGTCCAAGAAAAGTCACTATAACTTGATCCTTGGCAAACTATATTCATCTCCTTTCAGAATATCCTGCCTTCTTTGCACATAGGATGGGAGATTATAGGCAGCAAGTTCTTTGTCGGCTTGAACAACCTCATCTTAATAATAAACACCTTACCCTAAAGCTTCTTGGTATTAAAAGTCCTTATTTTGATCAAGCCATGTGAGCTGGCCATGGGAAGGGTGGGACAAGTTATTCCCTTTTAATCTTTCAATTAATTCAGGGGCTTTAGAACGTCTACAATAGTATCAGATGATCACTAACATAAGTGAACAAAAGAGAACATGAATTCAAAGGACAGCCTGAAAGGCTATTCTTTATAAGGAAACAATGCCTGACAACATGATTTCATCTGTCACTGTCAGTTGGCATTTAATAGCTATGACTCAAAATTTTATATTTAAAACCTAACAAAATTATAATGGCAACTCTGCATATATTTGAAGCAATATTAAATATATTAAGACCTTTGGTATCTTTAGAAAGTATGTAATTATACCATTATTAAAAATTAAAATTCAGAATATTTGCCTTTATTATATTTATATAGCACCACAATATAAAACAATTATATACATTATTTAAAATCATGTATTTGGCTCACAATTGACCTAGATTCATTATAAATTCACTTGAATCATGGCTACAGACATCACAAAGAATGAATCTGACTTGTGTGTGTGTGAGACAGCGAGCGGGAGACAGAAAGAGAGAGAGAGAGCGAGAAATGTTCTAAAAACCAATATAATTTAAAAAGGAATTAAACCAGAGCTAAATCCAGAGAATTATCCAACAAAAAGGATAACAGCTATCTTGTTTTAAAGTTTCAATAAGATAATAAATTATGTTTCAAAAATCTTTATATAAAAACTCTAATATTACCACCCATAAATCATAAAATATAGCAACTGGTAGTATATTTATTTCTTCTTTACCTAATCACATTTTAGACTCATAATAAAATCTACTGCTTATAGAAAATAAATTTGACAATTTATCCAAACATTGTTACATAAGAAGTTTTAAGAAACTGTAAATAATTCTTAATACTCTCATTTTGATTTTCCGACTTCTCAAGACTATGTTGTATTTCTTTCAAACATACTTCCTGATGCTGTACTTTCTAAATAAAAAGAGAGAAATACAGATAATCAATAATGCATTCAAATCAAAGGATAAGAGTCATAGTATAAAATATATATACAATAACTGAATAGATTATTTTTAATTTTTTGAAAGAAAGAATCCTCGTATTTGATGTGGTCATTCTAGTGCTCACTCTTCTTTAATAATTAAAGCACATACATGGTTGATCTCTATTATGAAAAAGTTTATTGTAATACACTTGGCCCCAAATGATTACATATCTAACATGATTAACTTAATAAATGGCTTTTATTTAAAATTGTCATAATTCCCATTATATTTAACATGACATATTTTCATACTAGTTTTTGCCATTTTCTCTGCCTCAAAATTCATATTTTATACCATAAGAATGATCTTTGCTGTATTAAAAAATGACAGAATTCTAGTTTTGATAATGTGAACATTTTATTCTTAGAATCCTTTAAAAAATAAAAAGAACTCTTAATATTACAGATGTTCTGTGAAGAAAAAACATAAAAGCCCAATACATTTTTTTAACTTCAGTTGCATATAAATTCCTAAGTAGATCTGTTCACTGAAAATGCATTAAATAAAGACAGGTTGCAAATGCCATCTAGTTCCCACTAAAATGTAGGCATCTTGAGAAGAGAGATCTTTTATACTCCTATATTAGGTGTTCAATAACACCTGATATCTTCTGAAATTGAGCAATGCCCATCGAGGTGAAGTGGGGCCATACGAGGCAATGTGCTAGAGAGGGCTACACACAGTCACAGAATGAATATAGCCAATGTCTCTGGAGCATCAGTTTAACTCAACAATTTGGAGAGATAAAAAGTGACACACACTTATCCTGTAGGGTAGAATGTAAAATGTGAATGGATTTTAGGATAATACATAAGACTTCAAAGACATCCTCGGATCTGTGCATCCACTCTGCCCCCAATTAGAGTAGTTGGGCAGAAAATACAAAAAGGCCTGCAGGCAGGCAGGGAACGTACCCCCATGATACGCTAAAATAATAATAAAAAAAAAAGATCACATGAAAAAAAAAAAAAAACACCAGAGATACAGTCAACTAGGGGACATGCTCTCAGAATGCTTACAATTCAATTGGGGCTAAAGCAGGCATATAAATACCCAACTGCCCACTGAACTGTCCTCTGGAAGTCACAGAACACATAAATTCATTTTTCAGCAAGTCTAAACGTATGCTTAGAATTCTAGATTTTACTAGTGCAAAAATTGTCAGGTTTAACAAAATACCAGATCTGAAACCTATTTTAGTAGCTTTAGCCAAGTATTGGGGACACAGCAAAACCCACCTCATTTTAGTTTATTTTTTCAAAAGTTTCAATTACACAAAGAACATCACACACACTTTACATTATCAGAAACTCTGATGGTGCATAAAAAAAAAAAAAGAATTAGAAATAAAGGGAAGACCTGTGCTATTAAAAGTGATAAATGTTCTGATTAAATTTTCACTAAGTTTTGATACAAATAAAATTAAATAGTGCTTGCCAAAAATCATCTCACTTTTGTTTTCAAGTTTTTAGACACTTAGGAATGAAAAATAGTTTTCATGGAGCCTTTGGCTTCTAGAAAAAATAAATATCATTATTTACTATGTCATTATTAAGTAGATAGTTATTAAGTAATTTAATCACAACTAATGCTTACTTTCAGAATATCTTATGCCAATTGACAATTTCATGAATATTCAGGAAGAGAACATTAGAAGACTAAACACAACCAATTTGGTGTTCTCATTTCATGGCTGAGTTGATCAAAGCATCCATCTCACATGCAGATACAACAATACTGAATATTTATTTAACAACAAATTATAACTTTCTAAAATATAATATTCATTATTCAAGACAGATATACAAATCTAATTCATAATAATAAATTGTGTTTGTCTTTAAAAAATGAAAAATTCATACCAAGAAGAAATTAAGTATACTTGTAACTTTTATTAAACACCTGTCATACAAAAGCAATATGCAGGGAAAGGGCCTGATGTGATTTAGGAGCAATGCAATAGATGCTACCAAGGAGGACAGATAATAAATTCTTTGGCATATCCTGACATTTTTATTTTTTATGTACTATATTATTTGTTATTTTTAATATTATCAGTAAAGCAATAGCCTTGATTCCTCTCACTTTGTACTTTACGAGTAAGCATGTTAAAAGCTAATTTATTTTTTATGATAATACATTAAGCCATACTAATACTTACACTGTTCATTTTGCAAACAAGTTGATTTTGCTCTTCATTTTTCTTTCTAAGCTCAGTTTCCAGATCTAATATTTTATTTTGTAAAGCCCTCTCTCTAGATGACATTTTCTCTATTTCTTCAGAAACCTGTAATTTTTATTAAAAGAGCAAAATAACTAAATTTGGTTTCTTTAAAATATGATTGAAAGCTTTGACATGGTTATGCTGTACCTCTTTTGTCCAAACAGATATTAACTGGATGTTAGACAATTTAATCAGAAAATGTTTTAAAATGTTCTATCTTGAAGAAGCACATATAAGTATGTATTATACTTATGTTTGCAGTATAAATATATGCAAAATTAGCTTGAGATGGAAGAGATATAAACATTTTCACTGCTCTGTTACTTAGGTAGGTATTTTCCCCCACAGTGTATTTTTAAAACATACTGACACCAATTGCCATTTTTTATAGTTTTAATATTCACCATGGTATCTAGAGCAGTGGTAGAACATAGAAAGTTCTCATTAAATGCTGATTACACACTTAGGATGGATAGAATTAAGGGAGTGATGTACACATTACACATACACACAGATTGGTTTTTCATTCATTCACTTCCAAAGAAATCTGAATATTAGTTTTCATATTTCTCTGATCACTTATTTTAGCAGAAAGTCTAGCTTAGTTATATTTACCCAGGGATTCAGACATGTGGGAACCTATTGGTAAAAATGTTGGGCTGGAGCCACGAGAATGAGAGAAGAGGTAGGGACTAGACCAGGAGGAGCAAGGAGCTAGTGGAAAGACTCTAAACTAATACCTATGGACGCAGTTCTAGATCATTATAAAGTTATTTACAAAGATTTCTTCTGCACAAATTACAAGGGCAATTGAGAGTGAGGGATGCTAATAGGATCTGAAGCTGTGGAAGGAAGGGCCCTCAGGACAAACATCAACGCCCCTGGCACTATAACCTCCATGTGGGCAATAGTGACAGGTAGTAATGGGACTCCTCATGTGGGCAGAAACTAGAGACAGCCCCAAATTCCACTACAGCAAGAGAGAAAGGAGAGGGCAGAAAATCCTCTGGGGACTCTGAACTCTTCCTTTTGGAAAGGAATCTGAGAGCACATGGTAATTGCAAAGTCCATTTAGGCTGAACCTCAGATAAAGTCACTTCTTATTTTCCTCCGAAAGGTTGGTGGGGCTGTGAAATCTGTATTATATTTTGACCATTGGCAGTATATTTTGTTATTTAGATTTTATTCAATTATGTGTCTCTCAAAATCAGTTTAAATTTGTTTTCCAGAGTTTAAGAAAATCAAAATATATGTGTGAAATTTGTGATATAAGAGCCACATTTCAAGCCACATTTCACCATATTTTTTCTAACTTTTATGCAATTGTCATTAATGAGCTTTAGGAAGACCACAAGTCGAAGAGAGTTTAGAGAGAATGATTCAGAATTTGGTTTTGAACATATTAAGTTTGAAATGTCTATGTTAAGTGGAGATGCCAAGTAAGTGGTAGAATATATGAGCTCGGATTTCAGGGAGGAGAGAGGTCTGGATAGAGGTATACATCTGAGAGTCCTCAGACTATAAATGATTGCTTTTTAACATCACTCAGTCCTGTGAGGAAACTCATCATTCCCATTTTACAGATTAAGACACTGAAGTTAAAGGAAGTAGCTTGTGTTGGGTCAGGTACAATGCATCAAAGCCAGAATTTAAATTTGGTTCCTGTTAGACTCCAAAGCCCACTTTATTTCTTTTCAAGGTTAGATTTTAAAATTGATTCATTTACCTCTTCTTTGAGATCTTCCTGAATCACTGCCTATCACCTCTAGCTTGAAATAACCACTTTCTCTGGTGTACCTTGAGCCCACCCCTCTATTACAGCACATATATGCAGCAAGACATTTGTTGTTCACATGTTCCTCCCTACTAAATTGAGTGTCCTGAGAGGGAAGGCCAGGCCTTATTCATCTGTGCATCTTAAGCACTATCAGAGTACCTGATACAGGGAAGGTATTCCCTGAATGCTAACCTATTGGATTTAACTGGAATTAAATTTTGCATGTGTTTATTTATGTAACAATATTTGACAAAAGAAACTTGAGCTTCACAGCTCACCAGATCCAGATCAAAATCAAAGTTGTCAATTATTTGTACATTCAATTTGGTTTTATATTTTTAAAAAAGTTGGGGGGAGGAGAGGGTTACGCCTTCAAAGTATCTTCCATCTCTGCCCTTTACCCTGCCACATCACCATTTATCTAGTGAAATAACTCTGGCTCAGTAATGTAAATGCTTTGCTTGAAAGAGAAAATAGGTAAAGAACAAAAATGTAATTGCTCCCTCCACCCTGTCATCAGGATAAAAACAATAACTGTTGGTTTGGCAAGATGAAATATCGTCTGTTTAAAAAGACAACTCTTTGGTAAACTAATTAAAAAGTTGCTAAATATAGGCCATCCATACCTTTTGTCTGCCTTCTTGTAAAGCAGCTTCTAGTTGCCTGGCCAATGCTATATATTCTGCAGATTTCTCTTTAAACTTAAGATTGCTGTGCTTAAGACATTCTTCTTGGTTTGCCAGCTTCTTTTCAAGCTCTTTATTTTCTGCATCCATCTGTTCTAATTTCCTTTTTACAGAAAACATATATTTTAAAATTATAGTGTGGAGAGGAAAATGTAGCACCAGTTTTAAGTCAATTTAATACTTACTGTTTAAGGTTTTCACACTTCAACTGAATAAGATAATTTTCCTCTTCCAGAGAAAGCTTCATCAGAAGATTATGATTTCCATCAATCTATGAAAAAAAGTTTTTATAATCACTTTCCAAAGAAATCTACATAATGTATTTTTAGAACAATCAGAGGAAATAAGAAGGTATAAATATTATCACTCTTATACAGAAAGACACCAAGAAATATTAAGTTGTTAAAATACAAGTTCTTAAAGTCCTGGTTAAGGATTAAAAAACTATGTTGCTTATGTTGGAAAATCATCAACTGAAATTTTTTCTGGACAATGTATGATATTAAAACATTTTGAATGATATTTTATTGAAGTATAACACTTATTTTGTTAAGTCAAAATATAAAATTTTAAACAGTATTAATCTCCTATTGTGGGTCTGATACTTAGGGTTTCTCTTAAAGTTTTCCATTTCACCTAAAAATACTGATTGATAACTGAATATCTGTGAAGTTGTAATTATAAGTAAAAAACCACATTTTTGTGAGAAGCAATATGAAGCAAATCAAGCACAAACACATTTGCCTAAGCTAAGTCAGAATATTCTTCCCATTGCTGCAAAGCCAATTTAAATAGTTGAAGAAGCTTTGATAATAGAAATAATCTTTTCTCATAATTTCAATTATTAATAGTCATTTAGGTAATCTGACATTCTCCTAGAAAAATCTCTTCTCAGGAATTTAAATTCACAAAAATCTTGTCAGCATGTTTTTAAAAATAGGATGTATTTCAAAATTAAAATCCAGATTATATTTGGAAGACAGGGAATCCTTCCTAAAACTGTCCTGCAAGTAAAGAAAAAGTCCACCACCCTTGGACTGCTACTTTGAAAAAAAATTCATTAATTCAAAAAGTCTTTATTGAATGCTTATTATGTTCCAGGCATTGGGCTAGGAGATGGCTATGTAGTGATTAACAGGACCCACATGATCCCTATTCTTATGGAGTAAAGAAAGTATAAATTGAAAAAAAAAAACCAAAACCTTAAAGTAATTCCATTAAACTTGAGGTACAATTCTAACTAAAATAAATTCTAATTTGTGTAAGGTAAATTACAATAATTTACCTAACCCTGACATTAAGAAACATACACGTAAGCACAGCGTTGCTCCTTTTCTCATGCTATTACCATACCCTCCAATACCTAAATATAGATTTGCGTGAATAAACTAAATTAGCAATTTTAATTTCCAACTTTTCACCAGAAAATACTAAAAGAATAGCTTGCAAAATAATATCATAGTATCTGCATGAAAATGATGTTTTATCAACTGATACAGATGGGAATAAAAATATCAAGCTGACATGAGTGCCCTCAACTGGTGAAATCATTCCAAAGCACTCCTTTAACACATCTAGCGAAATTCAGAAGGACCGTTGGACACCTGGCCCTGCAGCTCCCTAATGGTGTGTTCCTGGTCTGCACACTTCCCCTTGCAGCGCTGCAAATTCTCCTGATACTTGTGAAGCCTCCGTTCAGCTGCCGTCAAGGAATCACGGACATGCTTTAACTTCTCCAGATGAGACTCCATCTGGTCTCTCATCTGAGTTGTGGCATTAGGGGAAATAAGTGCAAGATCACACATTCAGCATTAATATTTTTACTATCTTCAATACTACATATGCTTGCAACATAATAAGTATTTTAGGTATAATGGTTGTAAACAAAAAGATCTAGCCAAATAAATATGAATAAATATTAAATTTTGCTAAGTAAGAACATATAACTAAAAAGTGCAATGGACTTCAGTTTTCAAAGAGTTTGTTAAGCACATAAATAGACTAATATTAGCTGACAGGGAGAATGTCTAACCTGTTTAGGAAGCAAACTATTTCAATCCTGTCATTACATTCAAGCAAGGATATTATTATTAATAAAGCTGGTATAGTAGTTTTCTACTGTTCAACTATCAGCTCTAAAAGAATTGTCACTTTTAACTATTCAGTCTTATAATTCAGATACTTATTAGAGCAGCCTTCCTTCATTCATGTTAACCCAGATTGGTGGGATTTACTGTATATGATTTCAAAATAACTAGTATCATCAGTTCTCACTTGACTGTAATTTGATCATTAATGTTACTATGAACAAATCTCTCTGATTTCATCTGTATTAACCTCATGTAGCTGCTGCAGTTCCTCACTGTAGCAACTCTGTGAATATGTGACAAGAAATAATCTTAAGAAATACTTGCACTGCTAATTGAGAAAAAATAACCAGACATGGCATTTAAGGTATTCATAAGGAAGAAAAATAAGAGCCATACTTTCCCTGAGACAGGAACACCTATGATTTTGTGCAACATCTGGCATTCTTGATCACAAAAGATAAGACCAGAACAAAGCATACTATTGTGTCCCCAAAACATCTGTAAGCCCATGAGAAAACCAGGAGGCTTAAAACAGTAGAAAAAGAAAAAGAAAATTTTCATTTAAAAAAATTACTTTTCTGGTTAAATATTAAGAAAACGTTAACCTCACAGAATCTGAAAAACGCAGGTTCCGGCCCTTTCCACCTTTTGAACTGGGTTTTAAAATAGGTTTTGATTTATAATGATGCCTAAAAAAGGAGACATTTGCATTGGTATGTCTCATGAGAAAAAGAGACCAAAAAACATGAAAGGGTTTCTTCTCTGGCCCTCTAAAATTAGGTGGAAAATCATTCTACGAAAGTGGTAAGCTGTGCATTCAGTGGGCTGTCTTTGTGTCTGTTTGACTGGAGGATGGTGCTCTGGCTGACCTCCTCTTCACACTGGTGCCTCGCTCTGACTTCCCAATCCCAAGACATGGGAACAATCCAGAGACAGTAACCTCATCACACTCAGTTGGAACTGACCACTAACATCCCATGACCTCTCCAGCCAGAAATCAGAATCCTACAACTTTTCACTGGTTCCTTACCAAAACAACATGAAAACCCAAAAAAGGATGCGGTTTCATTTAAAAACTTAAAAATATTCACACAAACACCATAACTTGCCAATACTGGCCTTCCCCTCATTCTGTTGCAATAGAGTGAATAAAAGGAAATGATTTTTTTTTTAAAGATACTATTTTTCTTCCAAAAATGCATTTAGCAGAGAAATACTGACTTTGCATTTTTAGACACAAAAGATTTACAACCAGGAAAAAAAGGTGAGATTAAAAATGAGAGGTTTTCAAGTTTGTACACGTATGATTGATGAAGCTCAGTGACAATCATTTTTTGAGCTATTAAATTTAAGTCTGCTCTTGTATCAGAAAAATTAAACATTTATGCTATTTCCCAAATGTTAATGAAAAAATGAAAAAACATTCATGCAAACATTTCAAGCCTGAAAGAAACATTATTTCCTCAGAAAACAAACTCCTACAGAGATTATAAACAGAATTTTCCTACGTATGAACTAGAGAAAATGATCAAAATGAAAGGATTTGTATAATATTAATATTAAAAAAGCAAAAAACATGTATTTTATTATTTCAAATTCCAAACCTACCTTCCCTAACTTTTTATTTTTGTTTTTTGTTATTAGGTTATTTTCATGTAGCAAATTTTCACATCTGCTTTTCACCATTTCAGCTGCTTCTTGCAACTTTTGTACCTGAAAATAAATATTATTAGACCAATATATATTATTTTATTATTAGAACCATGACATGAAATAAAAATCTAAAATTTAAATTTTCATTTTAAACAAATCATTATTTTTTAAACAATACCCTCGGTAGGTATCCAATGTTATTCCTTCTTTGAATACAGAATCACTCAGGGCCCTACACTTATCCATAATTCTTTTACAATGTACGGGTCTTTTCCCATCAATACTTCTAGACTCTTCATTTGAGCTCTGAAAACTACAGAAATTGTCATTTGCAGGTCAATGTCACTTTAAAGAATTAGTCTCTGGTCCGAATTAATTCCCATTTCAATTATTTTTCCCACCAAAACAAAATTCACTCAAAAAATATCTGTGTGCTTTTATATAAGGCTCAGCACCTAAAATATGGTAACCAATCCATAGTGTTCCTGCTATGGGATTAAACCCAACCAACCAGCTGGAAGACCCTGATGACATGCTCAATAACAGGTCCCACAGCTTCCAGTCTTACTCCAGACCTGGATGACTAAAATATTCTAACCGGATGTCTCAACTCCATTTTCCCATCTATTGCATCCAGATGCAGCCCCTTCCTACTTGCCTATACTTTGCCTGCCCCCCTTAAGTTCTTACCCTTAGTTTACTATTCTTTAATTCCAACTTTCTCTTACTGACCAGTTAGTTATCTACCATACAAGGACCTATAAAAGTTCCATCTTTTTCATAAAGCTTTTTTCTTGAACACTACATTTCCAGAACATAAAGCTTTTCTATAAATTACTACTGAACACATGCTCTATTTCATACATATTGTCATATGTTCTTTTCTAGATCTTTCGTGTGAATAAATTTGAATTATACTTTATTGAGAAAAGGGGAGTATTGGGTTTTAATGACCCTAGAAGGAAGTCATTAATCTAAATCAATACCATTAAATATACAAGATGACAAACACATATAACTAAGATTAACAATAATATAATAAGGTTCACATTATGCTTGTGTAATTAATTTTAAATCTACTTTTAGGGATATCCAATATATCCACAGGCAGTGTTTGAATCAGGAATTGGCAGAATCATCTATTTTTATTTTATTTTATTTTAGAATTATTTATTTATAAAGGTATTTGGGACTTTAAATGTTTGGGACATATCATATCACAAAATAAGAGCTCTACTTCTCTTCAGTTCTGTTTATTTAGATTGCAAATAAATACAGTGTTACAAACTATCTACCAATTTGAATAAACACTAAAATAAATGCAGTAGTCACCTGAGTTTTATATACTTCCATGAGGGTTTTCTGTTGTTTTTCTACTTCTTGCAATTCTAAGAGTTCATTTTCAACAGAAACCACCTCGTCCTTCAAAGCATCAAGTGTAGCCTAGCAAGGAATATAGAAATAGATTTTATGAGTCATTAAAATACATTTATACTCCAGTGTTATTGAATTATAAAAAGTAATTCATTTATCAATAAATTTAATAAAATAATCATTTCTGATTATATACAATTATCATCTAAAGTGCAGGAATTTCAAAAGTTGACTATTACTTATGAATAACCTTAATAAGACTTACATAGGACACATGATTTTTAAAACTTTTAAAATTTACTGACAAAAAAAGAAGTGGAAAATAGACCATGTTCCCAAGTAGGAAGAATGAATACTGTGGACATATCAGTTTTTTCCAAATTAATTTAAAACTTATAATTTCAACCAAAAGTATAATAAATGGGGAAGGGGGAGATATAACAAAACTAATTTAAAACTCATGGAACAATAAACAGGAAAGACTAATATAATTCTGAAAGGAATACTAAGTGGGGATCTTAGTATTTATTATAGATTAAAATGTATAAAGAATTAAAATTATGAAGAGATACTAATATAAGAATATAGAGGTTGATAGAAAAAAATAAAAATACTCTAAAAATTATACTTAGTACACGATAAAGGTTGGATTTTTAAATCAATGGAGAAAACACAGATCACTAAATAAATTGTATAAGACAGCTATTTAACTATTAGGAAAAAAACAGGTTAACTATCTGCCTCAACCCAAAACTAAAGAAGCACCAAATGAATTAAAGATTAAATATAAAAAATAAAATTTTAAAAATTTTCAAAGAAGATCCAGGTAAAATCGTATTTGATTTTAGGCCAGCAAAAATCCTATTAAGCATAAATCAAAAGAAGATAAGGAGAACTGTTAAGAATCTGAGATTTTTACCCTCCTTGCAAGCTTACCACAGTTTCATAGATGCTGCAAAAGACACAAGACTCTTGGGTCAGAAACAGAGGACTTTATTGCTCACAATAATAGGAGTAGCAAGACTATCAGCACTTGTGTCAGTTTTCTGAGCTCCAATTCCCATAAGGCAATATAAAAAAGGCCAGGTAACAACCGCATACGCAGTGGGATGCATTACAGAAGAATAAACCTGAGTTTAGGAAACCCAGATCTCTTATAACTGGCAGTAAGCATGCCTACCCTTTGTTCCAAAGGGTAACATTGCTATCGTCTTCCAAGGTGCTATCATCTTGAAAAGATAGTCTGGATCTATTTTTTGATGTAGGGTCAATGTCTTTGATTGCAAGATGTGTCAAAATGTGAGACCACTCCCAACAGAAGCCACACAAAAAAATACATGTATATGTAAAATGTATTACATCTCCAAAATTTAATAGCCTCTCCAAAAAAGTTTAAAGCAAGCAAAATGTGAAAAAACATAGCAAATCATGACAAATATAAGATTAATATCCTTAATATAAGGAGTTACTATATGTTAATTAGGACAAAAGACAAATATAAAGGATAATGACTAGGTATTCAATAAGGGAGAAATGTATTAGGTTATTA
>VSMD01068230.1:0-37780 GCA_008750895.1 Mirza zaza | reverse complement strand
GAAATTGAGGCTCAGCATGGTTTCTAAATGACAAAGCCAGGCCTGGCGCAGTGGCTCATGCCTGTAATCCTAGCAATCTGGGAGGCTGAGGCGGGCAGATTGCTCGAGGTCAGGAGTTCAAAACCAGCCTGAGCAAGAGCGAGACCTCGTCTCTACTATAAATAGAAATTAATTGGCCAACTAACATATATAGAAAAAATTAGCTGGGCATGGTGGTGCATGCCTGTAGTCCCAGCCACTTGGGAGGCTGAGGCAGTAGGATTGCTTGAGCCCAGGAGTTTGAGGTTGATGTGAGCTAGGCTGACGCCACGGCACTCACTCTAGCCTGGGCAACAAAGCAAGACTCTGTCTCAAAAAAAAAAAAAAAAGAATAAATAAATAAATAAATAAATGACAAAGACAGTGACTGATTATATCACCTGGGAATTTTATAGGTTATCAAGAGCTGCTTTCCAGATAAGACAAATTATTCTAAGCTTATATTTTTACTCATCATAGGTACCCAGACTCCCCAAACAGAAATGGTAAGATACATTAGTGGAAATAGTTGCTATGATTGGGTATTTCTGACTGTTAAAAAAATACCCTTTTTTCCTTCAAATTTAGGAGGATATGGCCAAAAAAGTGGTCGTAGTAGAAAATGGAGGGAGATACTGAAGCTACCGCCCGTCAGCCAGTGCAGGGAGCTCAGACTTTCCATTGGTGAGTAGATGGCGCCTGCTTACCTGGAGGGTATGTCCAATGGTGGACCAGTTGCTAGGTGCTATTTTTTCTTGAGTTCTATATTGTTTAGAAAATTTTGTGATAAATTCTCCTTATATTTTCCTGATTCTTCTTAGGAAAAAAAAACCCTTTAGATTTTCTAATCTGCAGTTATAAAGGATATGGCTGTTGATTTTTTCATTAAAAATGTTATTAAAAAGTAATATATACTCATTGTAATATATACTCATAACAGAAGAGAAATAAAGCAAAAGTTCCTCTCTTCATGACCTAGCCAATCATTGACTCTAGAAGTAAACACTGTTAGACATTTTTTAGTATCCTTCCAGACAGTTTTTATGCATATTAAAAAAAATTATTCATGATAACTTCAGGAAAAAATATGTGGCATGTTAGTATAATGGAATTCTCTACAGTTATAAAGACTAAGAGCTATATATAGGTCCTAATATGAGCATGAGAAATCAGATATGGAACCATGTCTAAGAGGTCAATCATAATTGTATTTTTTTTTTTTTTTGAGACAGAGTTTCGCTTTGTTGCCCAGGCTAGAGTGAGTGCTGTAGCATCAGCCTAGCTCACAGCAACCTCAAACTCCTGGGCTCAAGCAATCCTGCTGCCTCAGCCTCCTGAGTAGCTGGGACTACAGGCATGCGCCACCATGCCTGGCTAATTTTTTCTATAAATATTAGTTGGCCAATTAATTTCTTTCTATTTATAGTAGAGATGGGGTCTTGCTCTTGCTCAGGCTGGTTTCGAACTCCTGACCTCAAGCAATCTGCTGGCCTCGGCCTCCCAGAGAGCTAGGATTACAGGCGTGAGCCACTGTGCCTGTCCCATAATTGTATTTTTTAAAAATAGAATTTCCAGTTCAAAGGGTATGTACATTTAAAATTTTGATGTTGACAATTCACCCTCCAGAAAGGTTGTTTCAATTTACTGTCCTGCCAACAGTATATGACAAATATTCTTCATCCGTGCCATTGCTGATACTGGTTGTTATCAGTATTTTTAATCTTTGCTAAACTGTAATTTGAAAAATGGTCTCTTGTTTTATTTATAGATGGAGTTGAACATTTCCGTGGGATTTTTCAGTTTTGCTTTTTTTCAAATTCATTTGTAAAAGCTCTTTATGTGTGAAAGGAGTTACATTTTATATTCATTGTGAAAATGGTATTTTTTTCCATACAGAGGTTTTAATTTTTTACAGAAACAAATATATCAGTCCTTTTCTTTTTAGCTTTGGAGCTTTGTGCTGTACTTAGGAAGTACACCTTTATTTCAAGATTGTTTTTACAAACCAATCCATGTTCTTTTTAGTACTATTATAGTTCCTTTTTTAAAAAGTTTAAATATTTTAATTATCAAAATTAGTTGCAGATGGTATAAAGAGGGAAGTCCATTTTTCCCCCCAAAGAACTACCCTGTTATTCTAACCTCATTAAATTTTTAAAATAACAGCTTTATTTATTTATTTATTTAATTGATACACCACACAATTCACCTATTTAAAGTATGTTATAATTCAATAGTTTTAAATATATTCACTGAGTTGTGCAACTATCACTGCAGTGGATTTTACATTTTTATCATCCCCAAAAGAAACCCTGTACCCATTGGCAGTCACCCCCCATCCCCTCTCCCTACCTCCAGGCCTAGGCAACCATGAAACTACTCTGCAACTTTGCCTATTCTGGACATTTCATATAAATGGGAATCATATACTATGTGATTTTTTGTGAATGGCTTTTTTCACTCAGCATAAGATTGTCAAAGTTCATTCATACTGTAGTATGAATCAGTACTTCATTCTTTTTGTTGCTGAGTAATATTCCATTATATGGATATATCACATTTTATTTATCCATTTATCAGTTGATAGACATTTGAGTTGTTTCTACTTTTTGTCTTTTATGAATAATGCTGTTACGATTATTCATGTACTAAGTTTGTTTAAATCATAGTAAGATATACATAACAAAAGTTACCCTTTTTTTAATTGTTTGAAATGTAACCTCACTCTGTTGCCCAGGCTAGAGTATAGTGGCGTCATCATAGCTCACTGCAACCTCAAACTCCTGGGCTCAAGGGATCCTCCTGCTTCAGCCTCCCGAGTAGCTGGGACCACAGGCATGCATCACCATGTCCAGCTAAGTTTTCTATTTATAGTAGAGATGGGGTCTCACTCTTGCTCAGGTTGGTCTTGAACTCCTGACCTCAAGCGATCCTCCTGCCTCGGCCTCCCAGAGTGCTAGGATTATAGGTGTGAGCCACCATGCCCAGCCTAAAAGTTACCATTTTTAAGTGTACAGTTCAGTGGCATTAAATTGGATATTGTGTGGGTAATACCACATTTTATTTATCCATTCATCTGTCAATGAATATTTAGGTTATTCCAACTTTTTGGCTATGTGAATAATGCTGCCATGAACATTGGTGTACAAATATCTGTTTGAGTCTTTACTTTCACCTTTTTTGTGTATGTACTCAGAATTACTAGATCATGTGGTAATTCTATGTTTAACTTTTTGAGGAACTGCCAGACTGTTTTCCAAAGTGGCATTACCATTTTACATTCCCATTAGCAAGTATTCCATTGCTCTATGTCCTCCCCCTACACTTTTTATTTTCCTCTTTGTTTTTTGTTTTATTACAGACATCCTAGTGGGTGAGAAGTGTCATCTCTTTGTGTTTTGATTTGCGTTTCTCTAATGACTAATGACGTTGAACATCTTTTTCTGTGCTTTTGGCCATGAGTATTTATATCTTCTTTGGACCAACTGACATTTGATCCATAGTATTGATAGTATTTTTTTCTGAATATAGTATGCAGAGATTAGTATGGAGGTTGATTCCATCATTTGGCATTTACATTGTAATTAAGATATTGTGGGCCAGGCGCGGTGGCTCACGCCTGTAATCCTAGCTCTCTGGAAGGCTGAGGCCGGCGGATTGCTCAAGGTCAGGAGTTTGAAACCAGCCTGAGCAAGAGCAAGACCCTGTCTCTACTATAAATAGAAAGAAATTAATTGGCCAACTAATATATATATATAGAAAAAATTAGCCGGGCATGGTGGTGCATGCCTGTAGTCCCAGCTACTTGGGAGGCTCAGGCAGGAAGATTGCTTGAGCCCAGGAATCTGAGGTTGCTGTGAGCTAGGCTAATGCCATGGCACTCACTCTAGCCTGGGCAACAAAGGAAGACTCTGTCTCAAAAAAAAAAAAAAAGATACTGTGAAATTTTCATTGGGACTATTTATGCTATCAAATATATTTATAGAATCATGAAATTATATTTTAGGTACATTTGCAAATAAATTACCTCACTATACTTCTAATGCTTTGTGGTAGTTTTTTAGTACATAGAGTGAAGTAAACTATATTAAATGTCCCATTACTTAACCTTTAAATATCTTCATTTACTTACCCTTGTGTACCAAGCAGTGAGCATGCTGCTGGAAATACAGTAGTTGAAAACAGATAAGATCTTTCCCTCATGGAGCTTACTATCTCTTGGCAGAGATTGATATAAAATAAATAACTACAGAAATAAAGATAATTACAAATTGTAGTAAGTGTTCTGAAGGAAAAAGTACAGACAGCCAAGTGGGAGGAACTTAACGAAGTTGCAGGTAAGACAGAGAGGGTCAGGGAAGGTGTCCTAAGAAAGGAACTGGACTGTGAGTATGGACTAAGAGGGAAGGGAAAAGAATGTTCCAGGCAGCAAGGGGCCCAGGGTGAGCTTGGCAATTTCCAGCGACTCAAGGATGTCTAGTTTTTCTGGAGCAAAGACAAAGGAAGAAAATGGCACTGGCTGAGAGGGAGGGAGGTGGGCAGGGTTGTAGGCCTGGTAGAGGTTTTTGTCATTAGCGTTATGAAAAGTTGACATTGCCATATTTTTAGCAGAGGAATTATGTAATTAGATTGGGATTAGAGAGGCTCAGAATGGAAACAAGAAGACTGCATAGGAAATTGTTGTTATTATCCAGGCAAGAGATGATGGTAGCTTGGTTTGGGATGGGGGTGATGGAATTGGAAAATCGAGTGACTATGAGAGGTGCTTAGTCTGAGACTGGAAAAACTCAAACTATTTCTTCTCTGCTTTTATACAGTAGGGAAGACTTCTGCGACCAAATGTGTAAGTTTTTCCCCCCACCATCAAGCAAGCAAGCAAGCAATTCTGCAATGGACACCATCTGGGTGTCCTCTAATCCTATTCAGTTCTGACACTATCTACCCGATGTAGCATAGCATCTATCCCACAGGCTGAGGCCCTGTCCCACAGGACCGCCCCCACTTCAGATGCCAATCACAAGCCCCAGGTTGTGGCCTGTGCTTCTGACTGACTGGCTATAAATTGCCTCCCTCCTCAGGTTTGATTAGTTTATAAGAGTGGCTCACAGAACTCAGGGAAACACTTCCTTACATTTACTGGTTTGTTATAAAGGATATTATTTTAAAAGGATACAAATGAAGAGATACATAGGGCGAGGTATGGGGGATATGGCGTGGAGCTTCCATGCCCTCTCTGGGGGACTCACTCTCCAGGCACCTCCATGTGTTCAGGTATCCAGAAGTTCTCTGAACCCAGTCCTTTTGGGTTTTTATGGAAGCTTCATTACATACACCTGATTGATTAAATCATTTGCCATTGATGATGGATTTACTCTCTCTTCCCTCTGGTCCTGGGAGGGAGGATGTGTGGCTGAAAGTCCCAACCCTCCAGTCATGCCTTGGTCTTTCTGGTGACCAGCCCCATCCTGGAGCTACCTAGGGGCTGCCAGCCATCAGTCAACTCATTAGCATACAAAAGACATCATTTTGGAAATTCTAAGGATTTTAGGAGTCAGTCCTATGTCAGGAAACCAGGAAACAAGATGGAAGATCAAATATATATTTTACAATATCACACTTAGAAAGTAGACTCCAATAACTTTGGGGGCTCAGAAAGGGGAGGCATTAAGGATGACTTTCAGGTCTTGTACCTTCACTGAGATAGGGCACTGGCCTGCTTGGATGGAAGCTGTATGTTCATGTTTAGAACTCATAGGAATCTGGGCTAAGGATAGGAATCTGGGACATATCCGTATATAGGTAGCATTTAAAGGTCACGAGACTCAAAGTGGATAAGATCCTCTTAGAGAGTAAACAAAGAATGAGAAGGGGAAGGGCCCTGGACCCAATGTTCAGAGGACCCTTCATCTTATAACACCCAGTGAAAGGGGGCAGGCTGGTCAGGTGGACCAAGAAAGAACAGCTGGATGGATCTGTGTAGAGCTGGAGAGTTGAGGCTTCCAGAGAAGTAGGGGAGTAGGGGCTGGGACGGTTCCAGGCAGGTGAGCATGTCAGAGGTCAAGGATCCACTGGATTTGACCACAAACTCAGGGTCTTTGTTTTTTTTTCCATACCTAGAACACTACTTGGTCACAGTGTTGTTAAGTGAATGAATTGGTGACTTTAGCAGGCATTGTTTCAATGAAGATATACAGGCAGAACTTTCTCACTGAATAAAACAATGTTTCCACTGAGATTCCCTAGACTTTGTATGCAGACCTTTGTTTATTTTCTTTATTAGTTCACATAGCATTTTATTTAGTGTGGAAGTAAGCATATCTTGGGTTTTTCCAGTTTTTATCCATTGGTTGTTCTGAATTTGTAGACGGTACAGAATATGAAAGCTGTAAAATTTCAAATCATAGTAGTATGTTCTTTCTATAGGAGGATTACTTTGAGATTAAGAGAGAGAAAGAGAGCACTTCTAATATGTGGCTCAGAATTCGGTAGTCAGAGAAGCCAGTAGTCTCTTGTTAGCTTGTTCTCTTATGGACAGGTAGATCCAGAGGAGTGCTTCTTTTGACTTTGTGGCACTGTGCACTCAGGACCCAGAAACTTCTCTGTGTCTCCTGCACCAGGGCTCCTCCTCTTCTGGTGAGCTTGTCTTCTCTGGTGGAGACCAATGCCCTCTCTCTCCAAATGCCGCCTCTCCCCTCTCTGCTTACTCATGCCTGGCACACAGAGTGGCCTCTAAAGAGCCATAGAAAGGCGCTGGGAATTGGGTCTTCTGGTTCCTGCAGGACAGGGCCTCTGGTGGGGAGACAGAAAGACACTGTCTACTGTTTCAGAGATGTTATATTTTGTGACACATTTCTGTGATTTATGGTATTTTGGTAGCATGTAAAATCTTAATGCATGAGAAAATGAAATCATTAATAGAATTGTGAACCAGATAAGGTAAAAAAGAAACATATTTAAAATATTTATGTTTATATAAATGCCAGAGTTTTTTATAGGTTGATTTAGAAAAAACATTTTTTAAATTCCCTGACTTCATTAGTTCCTATTTGTTTTGTGATGTTGCTGTCATTTATTTCTCCAGAATTCTGTTAAACCATCAGTGTGAAAATTGTAAATTGCTGCAGGATGAAGAACACTGTGTGTGTGTGAGAGAAAGAGAGAGAGAGATGAAATATTTTGAACATATTAATATAAAAAAAGATTTTATTGAATAAAGTAATAATCACCCATGTTCCTACCACCCAGATTTAAGTAGAAGACTTTAGAAATAAGATTTTTTGAATGACAGAGCATTTTTGCTGTTATACCTGAACCAATATAAAAAATTAGAGATTTTTTTATAAAGCATCCATATAAATGCTATCTAGTCTAAATGTTCCTGTTACCTCCATATTGTGCTTTAGGACAGTTCCTATCCCCAGCATTTAAAACTAACATTGATTACCTACCTACTTTGCCCGCTTGTGTCCTATGTACCTTCAGTTCCTTCACTTACCCATCCTATGGGGTAGAGGGACCTGTTCTCATTTTCCAGAGAAGGAATGTGAGGCTTGTGTCGCATAACCTGGTCATGACCTGGCCACAATCTCATACTGCCTCAGTGGTAGAGCAGGAGTTTGAACTAATTTGAAAGAACTCATGCTCTCTGATTATGCTCAGCTTCTCTCCAAAAGAAACCCATTGGGCTCTTATCCTCTCTTTATCTGTTTTCAAAGATCTTTCAGAAAATGTGCTAATATTACATCATGTGATCACTTATAGTTATGATAGAAATATGTATAGCATCTGAGTGTTAGGATGCTTAGACTTAAAAGAATATAAATAATCTTACATTCTTCCTGCTATAACTAAAATAAGACTTGTAGGACCAGTTAGGTAGCTTCCTTTTCAAGGAAGGACTCAAATCTAGCAGTTAGCATTCTTGATGAAATTGAGGGTAATTAAGAAATAAATTTGGAAAGCATGAATAGAATCTATCCCTAATAGGCAAATATTTTTAATTGTCTGATGATAATGTAAATACAATACAAAACAAACAAATATATTACCCCAAAACTGTTCAGATGTTTGGCTCTTACTAGTATATAGAGAATTTTAACACATTAACTGCCATGTGAGTTGTATTTAACTCATGCTAGTTTTAAGTTCAGGGCCTCATGAAGCAAAACCTGGGCAAAACTCTGCAGTTGGTTCATGAGAATCTTAGCTGTTGATGTTCTTATTGTTACAATTAATATTTACAAATTAGTTCTAAAAACATGGATTAAATGAATAGAAGTCAATAAACTTCATTTTTCATTAAATTAGAAAGGATCGTTTTATTTTAGAAGTTTTTATTCTATTTTCATAATAAAACACTGTGGCTCCAAGGAAAAACATTTTTTTTCTTAGTGTATCAATCGATATGTTAAAAAAACAAATAAACAAACAAATAACAACAATAAAAAAAGAATAATATGTGTTTGTCTTTACCATATAAGCCAGGTGGATTTAGAATGTTACCTTTGCTTCCTTGCCAGGCTGTTCAGTCCCAGCCCAGTGCAGTCTAGCTTCTCCCTGGATTGTGCTGGTATCCATCCCAGTTCTCTCCCTGGGCTCTGAAGCAGTCCTTTTTTTTTTTTTTTTGAGACAGATTCTCACTTTATTGCCCAGGCTAGAGTGAGTTCCGTGGCGTCAGCCTAGCTCACAGCAACCTCAAACTCCTGGGCTCAAGCAATCCTGCTGCCTCAGCCTCCCAAGCAACTGGGACTACAGGCATGCGCCACCATGCCTGGCTAATTTTTTTCTATATATATTAGTTGGCCAATTAATTTCTTTCCGTTTATAGTAGAGATGGGGTCTCGCTCTTGCTCAGGCTGGTCTCGAACTCCTGAGCTCAAATGATCCGCCCACCTCGGCCTCCCAGAGAGCTAGGATTACAGGCGTGAGCCACCACGCCCGGCCTGAAGCAGTCCTTAAACCCTGGATGTCATAGTGGTGTCTGTCTCCCACTCAACATGTTTGACCCTGAACATCTGTTTTTGCAGCTCCTTCCCCTACCTATGGCGGCCAAGCCAGACCCTCCTTGCCTGCACAGCACTCGTCTTATCTCCCATTTGGTCCTTCCATGCGGTCAGTGGAGCCTGTGACCACTCTGCCCCTGGGTACTCACTTCAAGGAGTGTGCTGCCTTCCACCACCTTATCACGCCAGCTGTGCTTAGTCACCTGGTTCCTCCTCCGTCCCCTCAGTAGGTTCCCTGAGTATGTGGCTCATGTCATTTGTATTATAACACCCTGACCACAAAGGAGGGACTCCACAGCTCTGTGGATCAGTTGCCTCCAATAATTCATCTTGTCACCAAGCTTGCTGCTTCCTTCCTCGAAGTGTTGCTATGGTTTCAGCCTTACTCCTCTTCCTGCCAGTTGGTCACTCTCTTCTGCCCCCGGGATTATTTCTGTAGCCCCGGGATCAGGAATAGAAGGCCTGCAGAAGTGAGCAGTTCCTAACAGGTCTCTGGTTCTCCGATGTTCTTAAAATGCCAAACATATAAGTACTCTAAAGGTTAAATGAAATAATACACAGAAAGGACTTAAATAAAGTAGTATCTTAGTATCTAGCATATGCTGTAAGATGAAGAAATATTACCTACAAATATTATTTTTATTTCTGTTCCTTCTCAAATAGATACAAGCTTCTTAGTTTAACATTAGGGCTTTCTGAAAATCTGACCCTGGTCTTTTATTATTATTATTATTATTATTTTTACCCTGGATATGCTAAGACTAACCCTGGTCTTTTTAAGCTTTGTTTGCCTCCACATTTGCTCTCCCATTTTCAGGCACTCTGAACTGCTTGTTGGGTAAATCACTTCCTTTCTTTGTATGTTTGTCCATAGATTGTTCTAAAAATTGAAATCCAACAACAGTATTACAGTTTTATAATTACAGACACTTCTTTTTATATTGCACTGTGTTTTTTTACAACTTGAAGATTTATGGCAACCCTGCCTTGTGCAAGTCTGTCAGTGCCATTTTTCCAAAATCATGTGCTCACTTTGTGTCTCTGTGTCACATTTTGGTAATTCTTGCAATATTTCAAACTTTTTCATTATTATTGTATCTGTTATGGTGACCTTTTTAGTTGTTTTGGGCACCACAAACTGCACCCGTATAAAGTGGAGAGCTTAATCGGTAAATGTATGTGTTCTGATTGCGCCACCAACCAGCCATCTCCCCATCTCTCTCCCTCTTCCTGTGCCTCCCAGTTCCCTGAGTAACAATACTGAAATTAGGTCAATTAGTAACCCTACCATGGTCTCTAAGTATTCAAGTGAAAGGAAGAGTCATATGTCTCTCACTTTAACTCAAAAGCTAGAAATGATTAAGCTTAGTGAGGAAGGCATGTCCATAGGCCTAAATCTAGGCCTCCTGCATCAAATAGCCAGCCAAGTTGTGAATGCAAAGGAAAAACTACTCAAGGAAACTAAAAGTGCTACTCCAGTGAACACACGAATGATAAGAAAGTGAAACAGCCTTATTGCTGATGTGAAAAAAGTTTTAGTGGTCTGCATAGATCATCAAACCAGCCACAACATTCCCTTAAGCCAGAGCCTAATCCGGAGCAAGGCCCTAACTCTCTTCAATTCTATGAAGGATGAGAAAGGTGAAGAAGCTGCAGAAGAAGAGTTTGAAGCTAAAAGAGTTTGATGGGAAAGAAGTCCACATCATAAAAGTACAAGGTGAAGCAGCAAGTGCTGATGTAGAAACTGCAGAAAGTTATCCAAAATGTCTACCTAGGATCATTGATAAACAACAGATTTTCAATGTAGACGAAACAGTCTTATATGGGAGGAAGATGCCATCTAGGACTTTCATAGCTAGAGAGGAGAAGTTAATACCTAGCTTCAAAGCTTCAAAAACAGGATGCCTTTCTTGTTAGGGACTAATGTAGCTGGTGACTTTAAATCGAAGCCAGTGCTCATTTGGCATTCCAAAAATCCTAAGCTCTTAAGAATTTTGCTAAATCTGCTTTGCTTGTGTTCTGTAAATGGAATAACAAAGCCTAGATCAGGGGTCCTCAAACTTTTTAAACAGGGGCCAGTTCACTGTCCCTCAGACCGTTGGAGGGCTGTTGGAGAGTGTGGCGCACATTCCACACATGCGCACTGTGGGCTTGGAATGAGTTGGCTGCTAAGCAGGACAGGCAGTGGTTGCAAAAACCCCCGGTGGGCTGCATGTGGCCCATGGGCCGTAGTTTGAGGACCCCTGGTAGATGAACACACATCTATTTACAGCATGATTTACTGAATGTTTTAAGCCCACTATTGCGACCTACTGCTCAGAAAAAAAGATTTCCTTTCAAAATGTTACTGCTCACTGAAAATGCACCTAGTCACCCAAGACCTCTGATGGAGATGTACAAGAAAATGAATGTTGTTTCCATGTGGCTAATACAACATCCACTCAGCAGCCCACAGATCAGGGAATCATTTTGAGTTTCAAGTCTTATTATTTAAGAAATACATTTTGGGGCAGGCGCAGCAGTGGCTCATACCTATAATCCTAGCACTTTGGGAGGTCAAGGTGGGAAGGATTGCTTGAGGCCAGGAGTTTGAGACCAGCCTGTGTGAGAGACCCCGTCTCCACAAAAATATAAAAGGTAGTTCAAGTCTTATTATTTAAGAAATACATTTTGGGGCAGGCGCAGCAGTGGCTCATACCTGTAATCCTAGCACTTTGGGAGGCCAAGGTGGGAAGGATTGCTTGAGGCCAGGAGTTTGAGACCAGCCTGAGTGAGAGACCACGTCTCTACAAAAAATACAAAAGGTAGCTGGGCATGGTGGCGTGTACCCCGATAGTCCCAGCTACTCAGGAGGCTGAGGCAGGAGGATCACTTGAGCTCAGAAGTTTGAGGCAGTGAGCCATGATAATGCCACTGCACTCTAGCTCCATGTGATAGGGTGAAACCCTGTCCCCCCCAAAAAAAAACAACAAAGAAAGAAAAGAAAGAAAAAACAAAGAAATACATTTCTCAAGGCTATTGTTGCCATGGGTAAACTAAATTGAAAATCTTCTGGGTAGGATTCACCATTCTAGATGTCATTAAGAACATTTGTGATTAATGGAGAGAGGTCAAAACATCAACATTAACAGAAGTTTGGAAGAAGTTAATTTCAACCATCACAGGTAACTTCGAGGAATTTAAGATGTCAGTGGAGGAAATAACTGCAGATGTGGTAGAAATAGCAAAAACACTAGAATTAGAAGTGGAGTGGGAAGATGTGACTGAATTGCTGCAATCTCATGTTAAAACTTGAATGAATGAGGAGTTGCTTCTCACAGATGAACCAAAAAAAAATGGTACCATGAGATGGAATCTACTAGTGAAGATGCTATGAACTGTTATAGTCTGAAGTACGAGAAAAGACCACCTTAGAAACCGAATTGGGCCAAATTGTGAGTCTTTATTTACTGACCAGGACTTCTTCTGTCCTGCAGAGTGGCAGGCACAGAAAGTAGTGATTAGAATGGAAAAACAGCCCCCTTTTAAAGGCAAAAAACATACTCTAAAAATCTGATTAGCAAGCACTTTTACAGAAGCAAGAGAGAGCATCAATCTTACAATCTTATTTTGTTTTAGCACAGTGGGGGGCGGGGGGTTGGAGCCTTGAGATGGATTTTGTAGGAGTCACCGGCCGCAGTTAAGATGCAGCCCAGAGCATGCCCGTGAAGTATCCTAATTTACGGACAACATCAATCTTAGTTGAAGTACATCCTGCATCCTATGATCTAAGCCAGAAAGCATTCCTCTGGGTACACGAAGCATGTCAGGCACCTCGGGGTCCAGGGCGCTTCGACCCTGGCCTAGAAGCTATATTTTGTGGGCAGTTGTGCCATGCACCACCACCCGTCTCCTTAGTTTCTAAACTTAATCACACTAGCAGAGTCAGGATGGCATGTGCAGAGTCAGATAAGGGTCAACTGAAAATTTCCCACTCTCCTAAGCAAGCATAATACAGAAGCTAATGACTGGTTATTGGCTATCGATGGGCCTAAGGCCCTAACATGAACATTGTTGAAATGACAACAAAGGATTTAGAATGTTACGTAAACTTAGTTGATAAACAGTGGCAGGGGTTGAGAGGACCAACTCTAATTTTCAAAGACGTTTTACTGTGGATAAAATGCTATCAAACAGCATCGCATGCTACAGAGAAATCTTTCATGAAAGGAAGTCTATCAGTGCAGCAAACTTGTTCTTATTTTAAGAAATTGCCACAGCCACCTCAAACTTCATCAACCACCACCCTGATCAGTCAGCAGCAGCCATCAACATCAAGACAGGACCTTCCACGAGCAAAAAGGGTACAACTCACCTAAGGCTCAGATGATCACTAGTGTTCTTTAGGAATAAAGTATTTTTAAATTAAGATATACACATTGTTTTTTAAGGCATAATGCTATTGCACACTTAATAGACTACAGTATCTTATAAATACAGCCTTTATATGCACTGGGAAACCAAAAAATTCCTGTGACTTGCTTTATTGCAATATTCTTTTTTTTTTTTTTTTTTCTTTGAGACAGAGTTTCACTTTGTTGCCCAGGCTACAAAGTGTGTGCCGTGGCGTCAGCCTAGCTCACAGCAACCTCAGACTCCTGGGCTCAAGCAATCCTACTGCCTCAGCCTCCCGAGTAGCTGGGACTACACGCATGCGCCACCATGCCCAGCTAATTTTTTCTATATATATTAGTTGGTCAATTAGTTTCTATTTATAGTAGAGACGGGGTCTCGCTCTTGCTCAGGCTGGTTTCAAACTCCTGACCTCGAGCAATCCGTCCGCCTCAGCCTCCCAGAGTGCTGGGATTACAGGCATGAGCCACCATGCCCGGCCGCAATGTTCATTTTTGTTGCAGTGGTCTGGAACTGAATGCCTGTATGTGTTAATATATACCATGTAATCTAGAATGAAGTAAGTATACTTGGAGCCATGTACAAGAAAATATTCTGCATTGTTCAGACTTTGCCAAGGATGATCTTCCAAATATTTTGATGCAGTTATTTATTTTTTCTAGTTTTCTTTGTTTTTTCTGGATTGTACACAGATGGTTCATCCTTCTTGGTTTCTATCATGTCCTCTTTCTTTGATTTCCTTCTCATTTTATTGTTATAACTCCTCAAGTAATTTTTTTTAAGAAGGTACTGGAAGGTAAAATTTTTGAGTTGCTAGATTTTGGAAAATGTCCCTTTTTTATCTTCTTATTTGATAGTTATGGAATTGAATGATTCCCCTACTTACACACAACTCCCCCAAACTTTGAAAACATTGGTTTTCAAGCCCCCAACTTTGCTTATATGGATGTCCTTCTGATTTATTAATGTTTATGTGTCTATATCTATCTATCATCTATCTGTCTGTCTTTCATTTTATCTGGCTTACCCCTTTGAACTTATAAAAGACAGATATTTGACTTTCTGGATCTACTTCATTTAAATATTCTGTCATATTTTCTGTCTACTTTTTACAAAGCATTTAAAATTTCTTTTTTATTATCCAGATCAACATAAATGCATTTGTATACATATAACATAAAGTATTCAGCCCATTCCATAGCATTTTTTACTAATCATATTTTTTAATTTCTAAGAACTCTCTCTAGTTCTATAATTGCATTCTTTTTTGATGTTTCCTAAGATTCTGTTCAGTATCCCAAAGGATACCAATTAGAGTTTTAAAAGACATATTTTCTGTTTTCTTTTTTCCTGGTTCAGTTTTTCTGCTGTTCTTTTTGTTTTATGGGGTTTTTTTTTAGCTCCTGCTGCTTTTCTATGTGTCTGGAAATCTGAGGTTATTTATTCAAGTTTATAATAAGGGCTGTATTTGTTAATGCAGGTGGCCAGCATGACTTTCCATGCGGTTGCATAATTCTGTTTTTCCAGGTGTCCTCTCTCTTGAATGGCATTCTGGCAGGTGAGTGTGCCAGTGGGGTGCTTTTGGGTTTTTTCTTTGTTGTTGTTGTTGTTGTTTTTGAGACAGGGTCTCCCTCTGTCTCCCAGGCCAGAGTACATTGGCATTATCATAGCTCACTACAACTTCTAACTCCTGGGCTCAAGCGATCCTCCTGCCTCAGTCTCCTCAGTAGCTGGAACTACAGGCACACACCACCATGCCCAGCTAATTTTTGTATTTTTTGTAGAGACAGGATCTTGCTCAGGCTGATCTCAAACTCCTGGCCTTAAATGATCCTCATACCTTGGCCTCCCAAAGTGCTAGGATTACTCCACCTGTTACAGGTGGAGATGCCAGGCCTGTTACAGCTGGCATCTTGACAGGGCAGATGTTTCAGCAGCCACAGGCAGAATTGCTTCACTTTGCTATAAGAGCACTTTAGTTCCTTAAGCTGTGTTGTTTTTCTCCCTCTCAGGTCCCAGTATCTCTCGTGGCAGATGGCCATTTTCTTTAAAGTGAGCTTTAGCCTAAAGGAAAAGTCTCTCAGCTAGCCATTCTGATCCGGATTGGGGAGGGGCTTCCCTGATCTAGATATTGGGAAAGAGCTTCCTGAAGAGGCCCAGCTTATCTCTGAGGCTTACGCTGATGCTTCCTTTTATAATCCAACCCCATCAGCTTTCTCTTCCAGGCAGTCCTCAAAATTCTGACTCCCAAGGGTGCCCTGTAATCTTTTTTGTGTTAGGGTTTCATGCTTTTTGTTGGCGTTTTGGTTTTGTTAGTATTTGGTCGTTTTAGTAGGAATCTGGATAAAATATAGGCAGACCTGTGTGCTCCATCTGCCATCTCATCTAGAAACTAGGAACATTTCTGAACCTTTGGATTAGGGAGGAAAGTATTAATAACTCTTAGTGTTTCAAAATAACAACTTTCTAACAGCCTTCTTTTTACATGTAGTTAATAAATATCCCTAAAGTAAAATGGGAAAACAGTAAGGTGGATTATAACGATTATATTTGTTACAGCACTTGGTGGATTGTAACGATTATATTTGTTTGCTTCTTATCTCCCTTCTCCACCCAGAAAAGGATTATAACAGTCTTTGTGACAAGCAGCCAATAGGAAGAGCTCTCTTCAGGCAATTCTGTGATACAAAGCCTACTTTAAAGAGATGCATTGAATTCTTGGATGCAGTGGTAAGTGATTTATCTCAGTGTTGAACTGCCTACTCAATCTTGTGCTTTTGAAAATTTAAAAACTAGACCTGGCCACTCATATAGGCTGGATGATAGACTAGCTGTCTTGGTGTCATATTATCTTCTTAGTTCAGAAATCTCTTTTGTATAAAGTGGTATTTCATATAGAATTACATCTCAGGTGTTAGAGAATCACATGTAGTTACTGAATGACTTTGAAACATGCTGCTTTCATTTGTATGAAGGTGGACAGGTTAATTAAGATGATACACTTGTTAAGCCACCTGAAAAGTATCCTTCCTGCTCTCAACTGGAAGATGCTATAGACTTAAAACACCTTAAACCCAGAATCATATATGAAGGAATAAAGTTAGTGTAAGAAGAATGGTCATATTAGATGTAATTTACTATGCTCTATAAAGTTTCCAACATTCTTATGTATCCTGTTTGAGATTTCCTGTGTTTTCCCTATAGGTAAGGAAAATTTACATTTCTAAATTTTTGCAGATGCCATTGGCAAGCCTAGAATTCCAAAACTGTGAAATTCAGAAGCAGGTGACCAATAAGAAATTGGAATTTAGCAGAAAAGCTCTCTTACTTTTAGTTATCTATACTGTCAGAACAAAGTTATGACCCTTCCTCTCTCTGTTTTGGCCTGTCCTAGTTCTATCCTCAAATATATATTGACCACTTATTAAATGGAAAGGACTGTGTTAAATCATTGAGTTTGTATTCGTTTTTTTCTCTGATATGGATTTTTTTAACTTTGAAAATATACTTATATTTTGGGGCCAGGCGTGGTGGCTCATGTCTGTAATCCTAGCACTCTGGGAGGCCTAGATGGGTGGATCACTCGAGCGCAGGAGTTCGAAACCAGCATGAGCAACAGCGAGATCCCATCTCTACTATAAATAGAAGTAAATTAATTGACCAACTAAAATATATATACAAAAAATTAGCTGGGCATGGTGGCACATGCCTGTAGTCCCAGCTACTCGGGAGGCTGAGGCAGTAGGATCGCTTGAGCCCAGGAGATTGAGGTTGCTGTGAGCTAGGATGCCACAGCACTCACTCTAGCCTGGGCAACAAAGGGAGACTCTGTCTCAAAAAATAAATAAATAATAAATAAATAAAATAAAATATACTTATATTTTAAATATAAAATACATTTATATTATATATTATATATTTAGTCTATGGTTCAGGGTTCAACCAGAGAACCAGAACCGGTAAGAAAGAGTCATTGCAAGGAATTGGCTTACATAATTGTGGTGTCTGTCTAGGAATGTCTGAAATTCGTAGGACGGACCTTCAGGAAGGGCATGGTAAAACTCTCTAGAAATAGGATGACGCTGCTCTTCTCAGGTGAAATTTCTTCTTTGTGGAATATTCAGCTGTACTTTTTTTTTTTTGAGACAGAGTCTCGCTTTGTTGCCCAGGCTAGAGTGAGTGCCATGGCATCAGCCTAGCTCACAGCAATCTCAAATTCCTGGGCTCAAGCAATCCTGCTGTCTCAGCCTCCCGTGTAGCTGGGACTACAGGCATGCGCCACCATGCCCAGCTAATTTTTCTGTATATATTAGTTGGCCAATTAATTTCTTTCTATTTATAGTAGAGACAGAGTCTCGCTCTTGCTCAGGCTGGTTTGGAACTCCTGACCTCGAGGAATCCGCCTGCCTCAGCCTCCCAGAGTGCTAGGATTACAGGCGTGAGTCACCGTGCCCAGCCTCAGCTGTACTCTTGACACCATTCAAGTGATTGGATTAGACCTACCCAGATTTTCTAGGATAATCTACCTTACTTCAAGTCAACTGATTATATACTTTAATCACATATAAAGATGCCATCACAGGGCCGGGCGCGGTGGCTCACGCCTGTAATCCTAGCACTCTGGGAGGCCGAGGCGGGCGGATCGCTCAAGGTCAGGAGTTCAAAACCAGCCTGAGCGAGATCCCATCTCTACTATAAAAATAAAAAGAAATTAATTGGCCAACTAATATATATATAAAAAAAAAAATTAGCCGGGCATGGTGGCGCATGCCTGTAGTCCCAGCTACTCGGGAGGCTGAGGCAACAGGATTGCTCGAGCTCAGGAGTTTGAGGTTGCTGTGAGCTAGGCTGACGCCACGGCACTCACTCTAGCCTGGGCAACAAAGCGAGACTCTGTCTCAAAAAAAAATAAATAAAATAAATAAATAAATAAATAAATAAATAAATAAATAAAGATGCCATCACAGTAACAGCTGGAGTATTGTTTGGCTGAGTAACTGTGGATCATTGCCTGCCAAGTAGGCATGTCAAAAAACCGTCACAGCATCCAGCTGCTTTCTTTTCCATTAATTGCATTCCATACAGTATCCAGAACTGCCAGAACTTAAGTCTTTAAGTCTTTAGGTTTTTAAGTCTTTATGTCTTTAAGTGTTTAAGTCTTTAGGTTCTTTAAATAAACAGTACGCTAGTTATTTGCCATGGTAAATACAGTGCCCTTAAACATAGAAGGAGAAGCTCATTCTGACCATATCAGCCTGATAGTCATGAACCTGTGCCAGGCCTGTGAAGGATACAGAGTATATTAGCTTCCCTCTCTTCTCTCTCCAACTATCATCTGCTTTTCTAAGGCCCCCTACTTGCAAAAGAGATTTTGAGGCCTCTTTATGTTTGAGTTTCCACGTCTGTTGACATTGTTAACTAGCTTCTTCTTGAAATTCTCTTATCTAGGTTTTTGTGATCTCTCCTTAGGTTTTCTTTTTCCCTTACCAATTATTTTCCAGTTCTTCCTGACCTGTCCTCTGCAGATATTCAGATATTGGTCAGGTTGTGCTCCTGACTCTTTTGCTGTTTTCTGGCCTGTATAACGTCACCCACTTTTAGGGCCAATCACCTGACACCTGTGTGTGGATGACCCTACTTTGGTATCACCAACTCTGACTTCCCCCTGGTAGCTCTGGACTCAGCTTTCCAAGGACCTCTTGGACATTCTAAATTGCTATTGCCTAGACTAGTCCGAGCTATTTATTTTTTTCCATTTTATTTCGCCATATTTAATGGCTGAAAATATAATATGACATGGAGAGTATGATGGAAAGCATTGCTTTACTACTTTTTCACACTCTCATAGCCCTTAGTTTCCCAAAGAAGAGCTGTAGATACTTGATCAGTATACCAAGGTCTCTGGTTTTGAGGGTAATAAGTCAATTCCATAAGTCAGAGAATTTTAAACATTATGAAATGTTATTGGTGAAGAAACTTAACTTTTTTTTTTTTTTAAGATATAGAGTCTCTGTTGTCCTAGCTAGAGTGCAGTGGTGTCATCACAGTTCATTGTAGCCTCAAACTCCTGGGCTCAAGCCATCCTCCCACCTTAGCCTCCCGAGTAGCTGTGATCGCAGGTGTGCGCCACCACACCTAGCTTAACTAACATTTTTCTTTTCTCCCATCTCTCCAATCAGGCAGAATATGAAGTTGCTGAGGATGAAGACCAAAGTGATTGTGTACTTTCACTCGTAGACAATTTCTTCAGTAAAGAGGTATGTTTTCTTCTTTAGAATAAAGATTTATAAATAACTTAAATAGTGCACCCAGCCATTTTTACTTAGTTGGATAAGGTATAACATACATTAAAAGCTTTAATCTATTATAAATGTTCTGCCTTTTGTTTGATTCTGTGAGGAAATTAACATTTAGATCTCTTAGAAAATTGATTCAAAGAATTTAAAATTTTATTTGTTTCTCTTGGACTAAAAATAACATTTTTTCCTAAAAGCATTAACATGTCTGGGTTTTTATGCTTTTTGAATCAATATATTCTTGCAGTTTAGTCTTCCTTTTACATGACTTCTGTTTGGTAGATTATTAGAAGTCCTAAATTCTAGGTAGGGCCCTATATTGTAAGGGTGAGGGGAGAACAGTAACAATGATGATAGCTAACATTTATAAATACTGTTCTAATGTGTAATAAATTATGTGTGTATTTATTTATTTATATTTTTTGGAGACAGAGTCACTCTGTTACCTGGGCATGAGAGCAGTAGTGTCATAGTCCACTGCAGCATCAAACTCCTGGGCTTAAGCAGTCCTCCTGCCTCAGCCTCCCAAGTAGCTGGGACTATAGGCATGTGCCACCACAGCCAGCTAATTTTTCTATTTTTTGTTGCTATATTGCCCAGGCTGGTCTCAAACTCCTGGCCTCAAGCAGTCTTCCCATCTCAGCCTCCCAAAGTTCTAGGATTACAGGAGTGAGCTACCACGCTCGGCCTTTAATAGATTATTTAATTTTCACAATAAACCTGTGAGATACATACTATTTTCATGTCTATTTTCATATGATAAGACTGAAAATCAGTGATTAAGTAACTTACCCACAGTTACACAACTAGTATGTGTCAGAGCCAGGAATCAAGCATGCAGGGAATGGAATTAGAGGACAGTGTGGTGAGAACGAGTTCAAAATATTCAGATTTTAAGCCTAGCTAACTGGAGATGTTAGGGCCAGGAAGTTAGAGGAGCCTCCTTGTGCTGACAGAATGCGACTGTCTAGCAGGTACAAAGATACATGTAGCAGTGGCTGGTGGAGGTGTGATTCAGACCCAAATGGATTTTGACTCCAAAGCTTGTGTCCTCCCAGCCTCCAGCCTCACAGATCATCTATCTCACACACAGCTGTTGCAGCCTATGCATGTTTGTAGGTACCCCCAGGACACTAATCGGGATGAGTAGAAGAGTATTACCTTCTTTTTTTTCTTTACCTCTCCTGAGGAAATATCCACATAGCAAGGGAGGTTGTCAAAAAGAAAGAAGTAATTTCAAAACTAAACATGGTGGATATAGCAAATATAGAAGAGGAATAGAGGGGCAGTTATACATCCGTGGCTTGGTGTCTTAGTCTGTTTGTGCTGCTATAACAGAATACCCCAGACTGGGTAACTTATAATGAACAAAAATTTATTGGCTCACAGTTTTGGAGGCTGGGAGTTCCAATTCAAGGAGCTATCGATCTAAAAGGAAGAAGCTGAGACACAAAATATAATTTATTTATTTTTATTTTTATTTTATTTTTTTGAGACAGAGTCTCGCTTTGTTGCCCAGGCTAGAGTGAGTGCCGTGGCGTCAGCCTAGCTCACAGCAACCTCAAACTCCTGGGCTCAAGCAATCCTGTTGCCTCAGCCTCCCAAGTAGCTGGGACTACAGGCATGCGCCACCATGCCTGGTTAATTTTTTATATATATATATATATAATTTTATATATATATATAGCCAATTAATTTCTTCCTATTTATAGTAGAGACGGGTCTCACTCTTGCTCAGGCTGGTTTTGAACTCCTGACCTCGAGCAATCTACTCGCCTTGGCCTCCCTGAGTACTAGGATTGTAGGCGTGAGCCACCACGCCTGGCTGCAAAATATAATTTAAAGAGTTTATTTGGGCCAATGTTAAGGACAGCTGCTTGAGACATACTTCCAAGTTGCTTGGGGAGTGCTGTGCTCTACCAGCCTTTTTTTATAAGGAAGTTTTTGTGTGGTTTTTGTTTTTTGTTGTTTTTTTGTTTTTGTTTTTTTTTAGTGATAGGGTCTTACTCTGTCACTCAGGGTGGAATACGGTACAATCATAGCTCAGTGCAGCCTTGAAATCCTGGGCTTATGCAATCCTCTTGGCTCAGCCTCCCAAGTAGATAGGTCTATAGGCGCATGTCACCATGCCCAGCTAATTTTTAAATTTTTTGTATAGATGGGTTTTACTATGTTGCCCAGGCTGATCTCGAACTCCTGACCTCAAGCAATCCTCCCACCTTGGCCTCTCAGGGTGCTGGTATTATAGGCATGAGCCACCATGCCTGGCCCCAAGCAGATTTATAAAGGCATAGGGAACAAGGAGTGGGCTAACACAAAGTTGTTCATCAGGAATTCTCATTGATTTACAGAGATAGCATTGATTGGTGATTGACTGTCCCTTGTTGAACTATAGGGTATGAGTTGTGGTGTCCAGCATGTGGCATTTTATGGCTACTTGGCCTCAGTTAATCTAGAGCCCACACAGCAAGTGGCTTCAAGAGGTAATTACTTAGTTCAATGGGGAGTGAGACATGACAACTTTGTATTTTATTTTTTTATTTTTATTTATCTATTTATTTATTTTTTAGGCTAGCTAAGTGAAGCAGTGTGAGTAGAGAAGGAACAAAGGAATCTGTAACTCATTTGTGATCAATTAGTTGTAAATACCACTGCACTTGGACCAGCCTCCTGTTGTATTTTCAATGCCTCTCTGGGTTCACATTCCTCAGATAAAAAGTTTTTTTCCCTTTCCCAGTGCCCATTGCTCGTGAGGCCTTATTGCTGCTGCATCATCACATGGTTGAAGGGCAAAGAGAGAGAGAGAGAGAGAGAGAGTGAGGGAGGATGGGAGGGAGGGATAGAGAGAACACATGTATGCACCTGCTCACAAGAGGGGTGAACTACTCCCCAGATAACAAAATAAGGACATTAGTCCCTTTGTGAGGACAGAGCCTCCTAAATACCTCTTAAAGGTCTTATCTCCCAATACTGTCACAATAGCAATTAAATTTCGACATGAGTTTTGGAGAGGACAAATATTCAAATCATAGCACTTCATAAGAGTGAGAGAGATTTATGGGCTGGCTGAAGATGGTGTAGCTGGAAAGCTTTTTTTTGCTTTTCTTACTCTCATATGGGGAAACTGCCACTCTTTTCCACCTGATCGTCCTGCTCTTGTGCTTAACTAAAAAAAAAAGATTCACATCATCATTCTAGTTTTTCTTTTTCTTATCTTTTCTTTAAAAACAGCAGCAACAAAAATCTTTTTCATAGTGAAAACGGAACTCCTTGAGATCACTTACTCAAATTTTGACACCCAGAATATCCAAAATACTTAAAAGTAAGGCAAGACTATGTGTGTTCATTCTTGCATTTCTTTATCCCATTAGTCAGACATTCTTTATTTTTCTTAGTTTTCTCAGTTTTCCTCTCACGATTCCCAAATATTAAAATACTGCCAAATTTGGCCGAGTGTGTTGGCTCATGCCTGTAATCCTAGCACTCTGGGAGGCAAAGTGGGAGGATTGCTTGAGCTCAGGAGTTTGAGACCAACCTGGGCAAGAGCGAGACGCCGTGTCTCCTAAAAATAAAAAAAGTAGCCAGGCGTTGTGGTGAGCATCTATAGTCTCTGCAACTTGGGAGGCTGAGGCAGGAGAATTGCTTGAGCTCAGGAGTTTGAGGTTGTAGTGAGCTATGATGACACCACTGCACTCTAGCCAGGGTGACAGAGGGCACAGTGGCTCGAGCCTGTAATCCTAGCACTTTGGGAGGCCAAGGCAGGAGAATTGCTTGAGGCCAGGAGTTCGACACCAGTCTGGACAATGTAGCAATATCCCGTCTCTACGAAAAATTAAAAACTTAGCTGGGCAGGGTGGCATGCACCTGTAGTCCCAGCTACTTGGGAGGCTGAGCCCCAAGGATCACTTGATCCCAGGAGTTTGAGGTTGCAGTGAGCTATGATTGTATCACTGTACTCTATCCTAGATGACAGAGCAAGACCCTGTCTCAAAATTAAATAAATAAAATAAAATAAAAGGATCATAACCAAAACCAAGTGGGATTTTTCCCAGGAATGCAAAATTGGTTCGATATCTGAAGATCAATTAATATATATAAACCGTATCAATAGAATAAAGAACAAAAAACCATATGATCATCTTAATGGACAAAAATCATTTGACAAAATCCACATTCCTTCATAATAAAAGCACTTAACAAACTAGGGGTAGAATGGAACTTGCTCAGTTTGATGAAGGTTATCTGTGAAATACCCACAGCTAACATCATTCTTAAATGTAAATACTGGATGCTTTCCTCCGAGATTAGGAACAAGATGAGGTTGTCTGCTTTCACCACTTCTGTTCAATTGGAGGTTTGACTGGAAGTTCTAGACAGAGCAATTAGGCAAGAAAAAGAAATGAAAGGTGTTCAGTTTGGAAAGCAGTAAGTAAAACTCTATTTGCCGGTGACATGATCTTCTATATAAAAAATCCTAAAGAATATACACACACACAAAGAAAAAACTATTCAAGCTAATAAATGAGTTCAGCAAAGTTGCAAAATTCTAGATCACTATACAAAATCCTGTTGTATTTCTATACACTACCAATTAAAATCCAAAAAAGAAATTAAGAAAGCAATTTCATTTACGTAACATCAAAAAGGAATAAAATACTTAAGAATAAATGTAACAGAAGTGTAACACTTGTACTCTGAAAACTAGAAAGTATTGAAAAAATTAAAGAAGAACTAAATTAATGGGAAGACATCCATATTCATGGATGAAAAGAATTAATGTTGTTAAGATGGTTCCCCAAATTGATATATAGATTCAATACAATCCCTATCAAAATCCTAGTTGCTTTTCTTGCAGAAATTAACAAGATGATCTTAGAATTCATATGAATATTCAAGAGACCCACAATAGTCATTACGTTCCTAAAAAAAGAAGAACATAGGTGGAGGACTCAACACTTCTCAATATCCAAACTTACTGCAAAGCTACAGTATCAAGACTATATAATACTGGCATAAGAACAGACATACAGGTCCATGGAATAGAATTAAATATCCTGAAATAAGTTTATACATTTTGTCGTAGTTTAGTGCTGCTAAAACAGAATATCTGAGACTGGGAAATTTATAAAGAACAGAGGTTTATTTCTTATAGTTCTGGAGGCCGGTAAGTCTAAGGTCCAGAGGCCTTCATCTGGTGAGGACCTTCTTGCTGTGTCATCCTATGGCTAAAGGATAAGAGAATGTGAGCAAGAGAGAGAGAGAGAGGAAAGGGGTGACCTCACCCTTTTATCAGGAACCCACTTCTGAGATATCATTAATCCAATCATGAGGGCATAGCCCTCATGACCTAATCACCTTATAAAGGTCCCACCTCTTAACACTGTTGCATTGTTTTTTTTTTTTTTTTTTTTTTTTTTGAGACAGAGTCTCACTTTATTGCCCAGGCTAGAGTGAGTGCCGTGGCATCAGCCTAGCTCACAGCAACCTCAATCTCCTGGGCTCAAGCAATCCTGCTGCCTCAGCCTCCCAAGTAGCTGGGACTACAGGCATGCGCTACCATGCCCGGCTAATTTTTTTTTTCTATATATATTAGTTGGCCAATTAATTTCTTTCTATTTATAGTAGAGATGGGGTCTCGCTCTTGCTCAGGCTGGTCTCGAACTCCTGAGCTCAAATGATCCGCCCACCTCGGCCTCCCAGAGAGCTAGGATTATAGGCTTGAGCCACCGCGCCCGGCCTGCATTGTTAATTAATTTTCCAACACATGCACTTTGGGGGACACATTCAAACCATAGCATACTTATAGTCAGTTGACTTATGATAGGAGAAAGAATAGTCTTTTCGACAAATTGTGCTGGAACAACTGGATATCCACATGAAAGAATCAGACTGGACCCCTGCCTTACAAGATAAACAAAAAATTAATGCCAAATGTATCAGAGACCTAAATGTAAAAGCTAAAGCCACTTAACTCTTAAAGGAAAGGATAGGGGTAAATCTTCAAAACCTTGAAATTAGGCAGTGACTTCTTAGATATAACACCCAAAGCACAAGGAACAAAAGAAAAAAAGGGTAAATAGGACTTCAAAACTTAAAACTTTGTGCTTCAAACAGCACTATCAAGAAAGTGAAAGATAATCTGCAGAACAGGAAAAAGTATTTGCAAATCAAATGCCTGGTAAGGGTCTAGCCAGAATATATAAAGAACTTTTACAACTCTACAATAAAAATTACCAATTTTTTTTAAAAAATAGGAAAGCTAAATGTATTTTCTTTTGAGACAGAGTCTTACTTTGTTGCCCAGGCTAGAGTGAGTGCCTTGGCGTCAGCCTAGCTCACAGCAGCCTCAAACTCCTGGGCTCAAGCAATCCTGCTGCCTCAGCCTCCAGAATAGCTGGGACTACAGGCATGCGCTACCATGCCCAGCTAACTTTTTCTATATATATTAGTTGGCCAATTAATTTCTTTCTATTTATAGTAGAGACGGGGTCTCGCTTTTGCTCAGGCTGGTTTCGAACTCCTGACCTCGAGCAATCCGCCCGCCTTGGCCTCCCAGAGTGCTGGGATTACAGGCATGAGCCACTGCGCCAGGCCTGTATTAGATAATTTAAATGACATCTATTAATTATTAACTATAACAATATTGTTTTTTAATGTGATTTTTCTCATTGTTGCTTATTTCTCTCAATAAAATAGTTCAACTTGTTTGAGGAAATAACTACATTCATTTATAAAAAAACACAAAGTTTTGTCTGGTAGCTTGGCTGTACCACAGTTAGAAATCAGCCTGCAATGTATTTCTTGCTTCTAATTACAAGTTAAGTGTAGAATGGAACGTGTTCTGGGTTTTTATTTTTTCATTGAATCTGGACAATGGTTTTCGTCATGTGTTTTTTTTCCAGAATCCTCTGGATGAAGGTTAAAGGGAGTGGGAAGCAGGCACTAGGGGCGCTGTGAGTTGGGATGCAAAGTGGTAGAACCTTTCTGGAGGGCAGTTTCACAATAAATATTAACATTTAAAATGCATGTATCCTTTGAGCTAGTAATTCTGTTTTTAGGAATCTATCATGTAGAAAGATAGTATACAAAGATGTCCTCAGCAGTGTTGTTTGCTGTGGCAAAACTGGAAGTAGAATGTTCACGGGGGCAGGTAAACCCACATACTGGAAACCCACCATAGCTATTAAAGACAATGTGGTACCTCCATAGGTGTCAGCACATACTTACAAAACTATACATATATTTTTTCCCATTTATATGAGGAAAAAGAAACTGCATTCCTGAGGGTATGTGTGTGAAAGAGTGTGTGATTTTTGTTTGTTTGTTTGTTTGTTTGGAGACAGAGTCTCGCTTCTTTGCCCAGGCTAGAGTGAGTGCCGTGGCATCAGCCTAGCTCACAGCAACCTCAAACTCCTGAGCTCAAGCAATCCTCCTGCCTCAGCCTCCCAAGTAGCTGGGACCACAGGCATGCGCCACCATGCCCAGCTAATTTTTTCTATATATATTAATTGGCCAATTAATTTCTTTCTATTTATAGTAAAGACGGGGTCTCGCTCTTGCTCAGGCTGGTTTGGAACTCCTGACCTCGAGCAATCTGCCCGCCTTGGCCTCCCAGAGTGCTGGGATTACAGGCCACCACGCCTGGCCTGAGTGTGTGATTTTTAATTTTTAATTGTAATTAAAAAACCATATATCATAACATTTACCAGCCTAACCATTTCTGAGTGTGCAGTTTAGTAGTGTTAAGTATATTCACATTGTTAGGCAGCCAATCTCTAGAACTTTTTCATCTCACAAAACTGAAAATCTGTATCCATTAAACAACAATTCCCCATTTCCTTTTTTTTTTTTTTTTTTTGAGACGGAGTCTCACTTTATTGCCCAGGCTAGAGTGAGTGCCGTGGCATCAGCCTAGCTCACAGCAACCTCAAACTCCTGGGCTCAAGCAATCCTGCTGCCTCAGCCTCCTGAGTAGCTGGGACTACAGGCATGCGCCACCATGCCCGGCTAATTTTTTCTATATAAGTTGGCCAATTAATTTCTTTCTATTTATAGTAGAGACGGAGTCTCACTCTTGCTCAGGCTGGTTTCGAACTCCTGACCTCGAGCAATCCACCCGCCTTGGCCTCCCAGAGTGCTAGGATTACAGGCGTGAGCCACCACGCCTGGCCCCCATTTCCTTTTCTCTAAGCCACTGGCACTCACCATTCTACTTTCTGTCTCTGTGAATCTGACTCCTCTAGGGACCTCGTAAGTGGAATCACACAGGATTTGTCTTCCTGTGACTGGCTTATTTGACTCAGCATAACGTCTGCAAGGTTCATCTGTGTTGTAGTGTGTATCAGAATTTACTTCCTTGTTAAGGCTGAATAATATTCCATGATATCTACTGCATTTTATTTATTCATTCATCCTTGGACACCTGGGTTGTTTACACCTTTTGGCCACAACAAACATGGGTGTACAGACACCTTTTTGAGACCCTGCTTTCCATTCTACATGTGCTCTGATATGCACGGGAAAAGGGCTGAACTCTGGAGAGTGAGACTGAGGTAGAGGGTGCAGGTGCCACTTTTACTTGTATTTTATACACTCTATGTTTTCATTTTTCTACAGTGAACATTAGGTTCTGTTTATGATTAGTGAATTATGAAATCACTAATTGTTATGTATTTGGTTTATATTAAGTCGGCAGACCCCTTACCAGACATAATTCCAGATTTTACGAAAGAATGTAGATCGAGACTGAAGCAGAACCCTTGCAAAAAAGTCTTTGAGGAATGCACTAGGTAAGTGGTTCGTGCCCAGCCCTGCATGTATTTTCAATAGCTAACCCCAAGACAGGCTGCTTACAGAAGGTTTCTCTGCGTGAGACAAGTTGTTATCAGAATATAGTTGACCCTTGAACAACGTGAGGGTCAGGGGCACCCCCCAGTCAAAAATATGTGTATAACTTTTGACTACCCAAAAACTTAATTACTAATAGGGTTACCAATAACACGAACAGTCGATTAACATGTATTTTGTATGTTGTATATATTAATATTATATACTGTATTCTTACAATAAAGTAAGCTAGATAAAAGAAAATGTTAAGAAACTCATAAGGAAGACAAAATATATGTACTATTCATGAAGTGGAAGTAGATCATCATAACGGTCTTCATCCTCCTCATCTTCACATTGAGTAGGAGGAGGAAGACGGGGACCAGGAGGGAGCGGTCTCGCTATCTCAGGCTGGCAGAAGAGGAAGAAAATACCCATATAGGTGGACCTGCACAGCTCAAACCCATGTTGTTCAAGGGTCAACTGTACTTTCCAAATTAAAAAAATGATTGCTTTCTCTAGAAAGAGGTGAATGAAGAGTAAGAATTACATAAACACAAAAGGCATGCTGAAACAGGTCATGTTGAGCCCCAGTATCTGGCATCCCTGTGATGGCTCTGGGCTTCTCTGTACAGCCTCCCAAAATGCTTGTCTAGGATGAAAAGATTCCCAAATGTTTTTTCAGACCTAAGCATTCACCGAAAATATTTTTTCTTTGGATCTTTGTCATATGGACAGGAAAATTTTAAGCAGAGCTTTAAAATTTGGCTAAATTCAGCTTCCTTATGCACACAGGAAGAAAGAATGCTTTCTGAGATGATCAGGCCCCGAACATGAAGTGCTTTGTGTATTTGTGTAGACAGTCACTCATTTCACACAGGAGGAAACTGAGACCCTCATAACCTAGACAAGTTTGTCCTTTACTCTGAGAGCAATTAGAGTGACATATTCATTGTGTGTATGTGGTTTTTGTTAGAGACAGTGTCTCACTCTGTCATCCAGGCTGGAGTGCAGTGGCATGATCATAGCTTGCCACAGCTTTGAACTCCTGGGCATAAGTGATCCTTCTGCCTCAGCCTCCCCAGTAGCTGTGACTACAGATGTGTACCACCATACCTGGCTAATTTTTTTCTTTTTTTTTTTTTTGTAGAGATGGTATCTCACTATGTTACCCAGGCTGATCTCGAACTCCTGGGCTCAAGTGATCCTCGTGCCTCAACCTCCCAAAGTGCTGGGATAACAGATGCGATCTACCATGCCTTGCCAGAATTGCATATTTGACTCATGTGCTAGTACTTTTAGAGCTTTCTTGTGTATTTTTAATGCCCAAGGAGGTTTAACAACCTTGTCTTAGGGGCTGGGCATGGTGGCTCACACCTGTAATCTCAGCACTTTTGGAGACCAAGGCAGGAGGATCACTTGAGCCCAGGAATTCAAGACCAGCCTGGGCAATATTAGTGAGATTCCATCTCTACAGAAATTTTTTTAAAAGTTAGCCAGGTGTGGCAGAGAGAGACCCTGTCTCTAAAAAGAAGATAAAAATAAATAAAGCCAGGCCTGGTGGCTCATGCCTATAATCCCAGCACTTTGAGAGGCCGAGGCAAAAGGATCATTTGAGGCCAGGAGTTTGAGACCAGCCTGGGCAACAAAGCAAGACACCCCCCATCTCTAATAAATAAATAAGTGAATAAATAACTTTATTTTAGATTTATCTTGATGTTTTAAGTGGGACTCTGGACCATAGGGAGTTGAGTTCATTAATTCATTCAATAAATAATTTATTGAGGGCCCTTATGTGCTCAGCGCTATCCTAGGCCCTTGGACTATATCAGCAGATGTAACTGACAAACTTCCTATCTTCAAGCAACTTGTGTGGCAAGGAATGGCTCCCCAAGACCTGTGCAGCTGCAGCATGGCAGTGCTGGGGCCGGAACTTGTGATACTTTAATAATGTGTCTGCATTTAAGATAAAAACCAACGCTTTCTCTCTACCCCTGGCATCTTCTCGAGGTGTAGGAGCTCTGCACCCTGAGGAGCTGAGTGGCTTAGATGCTTGTTTCCTTCAGTGAGAAATTCAATGATTAGTTGATGTCCCACAGATAAATGGTTTGTCTCTCATCTTTCTCCTAGCCAGGTATGTGGCACTGGACTAGAATCCTTCCCTCTATCCTCCAGCATCCTATGAAAATCGATTAGAGTAAATGTTCTGTACCATTTTTAGTTTCAGGTCATCTTTTATTTGTTCTTGTTGAATATTCACATTAGTGGAATTCTAGTGTTTATGATTTGAACTTCCTTTGCAAAAAGATGTTAGCTCTATTTGATAGCTTCTCTGGTATGGCAGATAGGACAGGCATGGTCTTGATCTCCGATTACTAGTCTTGAGACATTGTGGTAAGAATTTCAATTCTTCCTCTCTTCATCTGGGACATCAGAGAAGCCAGGAGGGGCCAGTCTTTCAGCCCATATCTTTGTTCCTCAAATCTCTCTCCTGGGCAGATCCTAAACTCTGTCTTGTCCATATGCACAGAATGTAGCACAACACATAATACACGCTTTGGAAGAGTTTTTCCGCTTGCCCCTCACAGTAACCCCATGAGGTAGGTGAGGTTATTGTCCCTCTTTTATAGAAGGAGAAACTGAGTCCTTAGAGGTTGGGTAATTTACCTCAGGTTCCTCAGCCAGTGAGTGACTGAAGCAGGACTTGGGGTAGTCTGTGCCCTCTGCTGCGCTCCAAGTGACCCTTGCACTACAGCTTGCATGTGGGAAGCATGTTGGTTTACGACAGAGCACCTGGCACCCACATATTCCAAGAAGGGGACCACTGCTATTTTCATATTTTCTTTTGTCAAATTTCACTGCTATTTTCATTACTATTTCATTACTATTTTCACAGTTAGCATTAAAACCTGATGTGGACTTCTATAATGGAAAATATATTTAATTGTGTATAAAGATTAACTTTCCTATATTCAGTGCTTATTATAATAATACACTAAAACACAGTTGTTTTCACACTGTAATGCAACAAATTTATATAATTGCATAAAATCTTTTTCTAGAGTTGTCCATAACTATTTAAAAGGGAAACCATTTGAAGAATACCAAGAAAGCTCATATTATTCTCAGTTTTTACAATGGAAACTGCTGGAAAGGTATGTTCTGATTCAAAACTCAGTAAAAGCTGGGTGCAGTGCCTCCTACCTGTAGTCCCAGTTACTCTCAAGGCTGAAGTGGGAGGATTGCTTGAGCCTGGAAGTTTGAGGCTGCAGTGTGTCATGATCGTGCCTGTCAATAGCCACTGCACTTTAGCCTGGGCAACGTAGCAAGACCTCATCTCTAAAAAAAAAACCTCACTAAAACAAGTAGTAACTTCTCATAATGCATACTGATTGATGTCTTGAGTTATATGTGGTATTTTTGCACAGAAATTATTAGTGGGTATTATACAGTTTCTTCTGATTTAATTGTCTCTGTTCTCTCTTTTTAAAATGGCAGTCATGCTGTTGGTGTAGTGGTTAGAAAATAAAATCTTAGATTTTTCTGTAATATAATATGATGCAGTAGGTGAGAGTGTACGGTATAAGCCCCTGCTCAGTCTCTTACTGGCTGTGTGGCCTCGGGCAAGTAACTCAGCCTTTATGAGCTTCAGGTCCTTGATGTGTAAATTAAAGGAAATTATAGAATCTACCTTATTGGGCTGTAGCTAGGATCACCTGGGAAATGTGTATAAAATGCTTGTAGCACAATGTTTGGTGCACAAATAAGTGCTCAAAAAGTGTTAGCTGCTTTTAGTGTTATTACTATTATTGATTGATTGATTAAATTTCCAGTTCTAGTCATAGATGTTTCTTTTGAGATATTAGGTCTATAAACATCTCTTTGAGGTTCTTTCTTCAAAGGACAGCACTCTGTATATATGTCATTTTCCTCAACAGCTTCTGACAGGTTCAAAGAGGGATACTTAAGATTATGATATGTCTTATAAGTTATAAATATTTCCTATTGTTGGCTGATTGCAGACCTGTCCTTAGTACAGATTATTGGACTGTTCTGTCTCTTGCTTTGGTGTTTTCAGTAAATCTTAAGATTAATTAATTGTTCTTAGTGCAAATAGAAAGCTGCCCCACTAGCAGGAGCCACAGTCCCTGAGCCAGACACCCTTTGTCCTGGGCACTCCTTTTGAGCAGTATGGTTCAAGTACTGGGTAGGCGTTTCTGTTGTAAAATAACAATGTGATGTGAGACCTGAAACTTTTTTTTTTTTAATTGTTTAGGCAACCAGTAACGAAGAACACATTTAGACATTACAGAGTTCTAGGAAGAGGAGGATTTGGAGAGGTGAGTAGTGTATGTGCCAGTTAAGAGCAGTACTTCTAGCTAGGTAAACAGCAAGGCCATTGAAAGACATGGGCTTCAGGTAATGTATCAACTTTACCAATAAATTTATTTTCTTATTATGCATTTAGGGAATAATTTTAGCCAACTGGGAGAATTAAGATGGAATTTTGAGCAAAAGGTACTTTGCTACAAGCTTTTCAAAAAAATCCCTTACCTTCTACTTCACAGATATGACAGAAGCTGGTTTCCTTTGTTGAATGCTCAGGATCAGTTTGTTTGTCCAGATCGAAACATTACGCTCTTTCCATATTATGAAATTTCCATTATTCCATTTCTGTAATTTAAGACCAGCACCAAAATTCATGTAGTACAGAGTACATTATTAAATATGCTTTTTTAAACCAACTCTGTTTGGACATATATGTACATCATACCTACATCAAAAGATATTTGAAAATGTGTCAGTTTGGCAAAATCCTAAGTAAGCTACTCACAGACTCTTGAAAGATGTTCTTTAGAGATGATGGGTCTCCTTGATAGAGACCACTGTAGTAGGTAAATAGAGAATAACATGCAGTTCTGGTTTGGTGATTTAAGGAGATGTTTATTACTTTATTAATTATCTGGAGTGATTGTATTCAGTTCAAGAATTTATAAGTCCCCAAGAGCCAGGAGAGCTGTTGGGAAACTAACACTGCATGTGTAAGTCAGAAGCAGCTTAGACTGCTTGGATGTGATTTAAATCATGCCTGTTCCCATATTATAATTAAAAACAAAAGCCACAAGCATTGGATTAAAATTAATTAGAAAGCTGAGGCATTATAAGTGAGAACTATTATACATTTGCAGTTTTACGTGGTATGGAATTGATCAACATGGTCATTACTTTAGGAGAATTAACAGTATTGTACTTCTGATACAATTCTGGAGATCTTTTAGAACATTTTACCTAATCCAACCAAATGCTTGTTGTGACCCTTTCGTGATAGATATTTCTGTAAGAAATCCATCCTTTATTAGAATATGTTCTAGAACAGGAAAGTAATTTCCTCTGTTCACCTCTTGCTTTCTGCCTTTTATGATCTCGAAGTTTAAAGACTTGGATTTTGTCAAAGAACAAAGGAAAAGACATTTCTGGGACATGGATCTTGTGTTTACAAAAGAATGAAATTCTAATTATAGCCACATATAAGTTTCAGTCTTACTAGGACTCAGTAGAGACATGTTAGCTATTATGAAAGACTCAATATATTTATTATTTTATAGATTACTTTTGAACACATTTACTTGGGTTTCCAGACAATTGATTGGATGGATGAATAACATGGTGGTTTTTCACAGACTTGTTCTGGATGTATTATACTCTAAGTCAAGGCCCAGAGGGCAGTGAATAGTCAGTCCATTTCTACTCTGAATGCCAGTTGGAAGAGCCCCACAGACCTTTAATGCAAGGACAGCCTCTGTGCCCTTTGAATCCAGATTCTATTATAATTGTGCATTTTCTTTTTCCAAATGCTAACACTTCTTCCAGTGGATTTGAAAGGGCAAACATAATTGGTCTTATTATTGTCAACAATAATTCTTTTGTTTATGCCTGAAGTCCTCCAAAATCAATTTATAGGGTCCTGAGGCAAGCACAGTGGGAAGGGAGTTGGGTAGACATCTCTGCTTTTGTGGTCTTAGAGGCAACAGAGTGTAGTGGAAAGAGCACATACTTCAGAGTTCCTGTTCCACCACTTCCAGCCTTATGATCTTGGGTTCACTACCTTGACCTGGTCCTTAGCAACTGGGTTGTGAGGAGCAAATGAGCATTCATATCTAGTTGTTAGCCTTGCCTGCCACTCTTAGCTGCTTTCCCTTCCCTTTCTTTGGCAATTCCACATAAAAGGATTTATCTTAAGTTAATGTTAAAGAGATAGGAAGAGATCTACGGGCTAAGACTTAGTGGTAGGAAAATGACTAAACAAATTTTGAAATAGTTATATTTTAGGAGAACATTTAAAGATGGGAATATAGTCACATTATAAGATTTTAAAAAGGAGGTTATGAAATATCACCTATTCTACAATATTAGCCCAATTTTGCTGTAAAAGGCCAGGGTGGGGGGAGTATTTTCATTCTATTAATAAATGAAGAAAAAGTCCTAGAAAAAGTGCAAAGTAGATTTGTAATATCTTCTTTTAGTCTTCACTGTGTATTGCTTGGTTAGCAGCACCTTAACCAGCTGACCTGACCCCCTACATGTGCATAAATACAGTACAAAGGTGAACTTAGAAGCCTATACAGCAAAATATTAACCCTAGTTATCTTGGAAATACCGGTGAGTTTTTATCAATATAACATATCTTATATTTTGCTTTTACAGTAATCCTCTGTGTGGGATGTTGGTGTGTGTGTCTGTGTGGGGGTGTGTGGGGTGTGTGGGTGTGGCAGTGGTTGGCAGTGGGTGGGAGTCAGGGAAAACATAGTGGCCATACTTTGTTGACCCAGAAGCCAGGGGTATATGGTACCTGGGGGCTCATTATATTGTTCTCTCCACTTTTGTATGTTTGAAAATTTTCATGATGTAAAGTAAAAATAACATGTAAGTATTAATTTAAGAACTAAATAAATATCCTAGCACCCTGGGAGGCCAAGGCAGGCGTATCGCCCAAGGTCAGGAGTTCGAAACCAGCCTGAGCAAGATCGAGACTTCGTCTCTACTAAAAATAGAAACAAAGTAATTGGCCAACTAAAAATACATAGGAAAAAAAATTAGCCGGGCATGGTGGCACATGCCTGTAGTCCCAGCTCCTTGGGAGGCTGAGGCAGAAGGATTGCTTGAGCCCAGGAATTTGAGGTTGCTGTGAGCTAGGCTGATCCCACGGCACTCTAGCCCAGGCAACAGAGAGTGAGACTATGTCTCAAAAAAATCTAAATTAATAGAATAAAAGTATGAAAATCTGTGAATTCTATGAAATATATTCCCTATGTTCTTGAACTTTTTAATTATAAAATCAAGAATCTTTTTAGTTTCATATTTTAAAACTTTTGCCCTTTTACAAAAAATAAAATAAACATATGAGGACCTATTTCAATTAAACAGATGTGGCTTGATCACACATGCAGGCCACATTCCGTTTGCATAGCTCTTGGAGTTTGCGGAGTGCAGCATTGCGTTCGCTTGGTCCTCTCGGCAGCCTGTTATAGGTAAGGAGAGGAGGCACCTGCTCACAGATGGATATGTCCATGATGCAGATGGCCTCAGCCCATCAGATGCTGCTGCCTGTTTCTACCAGAGACAGTTCTCAGAGAGAAAACAGTTTTCTTTGTGGGGTCTAAGAAATGTACAGAAGCTTCTTTTTTTTCTTTTCTTTTCTTTTTCTTTTTCTTTTTTTTTTTTTAACTAGGTTTGTGCCTGTCAAGTACGAGCCACAGGAAAAATGTATGCCTGTAAAAAGCTAGAAAAAAAAAGAATAAAGAAGAGGAAAGGTGAAGCTATGGCTTTAAATGAAAAGAGAATCCTAGAAAAAGTACATAGTAGATTTGTAGTAAGTATCTTCCTTTAGTCTTCACTGTGTATTTCTTGGTTAGCAGCACCTTGGCCAGCAGACCTGCTGGTAGACTACTCTTGTGAAAGCCATGGAAGCCATTTGGTGTTTTTCTTAGTTTAGCTTATGTGGGGTTTTGCTGTCTCCTGCTATTAACATGTGATGGGTGCTGGGAACAGTTTTCTTTTTAGTAACAGCCCTCTTCTTTCTTATTTACATCTTATAAACATGATCTGTTGTCCACCGTCTCCCATTCTGTTAGTTACTCCTGATACCTTTTTCCAGCTTACAGAGGATTGTCCATTTCCTCCAGTCAGCTGCTCTGGCAGGGGGCACTGGACCTGGATGTGCTTGAGGACACTTTCACTATCCCCTCTTCTCATGTGGGCATCTTCTCCTTGGCCTCGGTCTGTTTTTCATCTTTTTCCTTTTTCCTGACACCTGGAAAGTTTACTATCAGGTACTCACCTAGGATATGCCAATTATATGGAGCCTCAAATTCCATCTTCACTATTTGTGGTAAGGACAGAACAGCAGTATGGGTATGAATGTGAGTTCAAAGGAGCAGTTCCAGCTTTAGGCTGTACATTGTATAGTGTGGTTTTCATCTCCAAACCTAGTTTCTCTCCACCACCAAATACATAATGTATTTCCTCTAGCACCTTCTGCAGTATGAAGGTTGGCTAAAGGCAGAGTGTGGACAATAATTTATAAAATGATTTGTCGTGTTAGAGTTATTTCCTCAAAGCCATTTTAGTTCTTAACACTGAGGTCAATTGCTTTGTGCTGGTGGACAATGTTCCCAAACTATACATATTCACAGCCAGCATCTGAATTTAATAGCTTGGGTTTGTATGTGTGATATGTGAGTTTCACATGCAGTTACGTGAAAATCTTTATTAAAATAGGCTCATCTTGGAGTTTCAGTGAACACATTTTTTTTTTTTTTTTTTTTTTTTTTGAGACAGAGTCTCACTTTGTTGCCCAGGCTAGAGTGAGTGCCGTGGCGTCAGCCTAGCTCACAGCAACCTCAAACTCCTGGGCTCAAGCAATCCTGCTGCCTCAGCCTCCCAGGTAGCTGGGACTACAGGCATGTGCCACCATGCCCGGCTAATTTTTTCTATATATATATTTTAGTTGGCCAATTAATTTCTTTCTATTTATAGTAGAGATGGGGTCTCGCTCTTGCTCAGGCTGGTCTCGAACTCCTGAGCTCAAACGATCCGCCCACCTCGGCCTCCCAGAGAGCTAGGATTACAGGCTTGAGCCACCGCGCCCGGCCCAGTGAACACATTTGTATAGCTATCCTGAAACATACAAATCCACAAGCTAGCTAGCTTTTTTTTTTTTTTTAGTTTTTTTTTTTTTTATTATTT
>VSMD01068228.1:0-51622 GCA_008750895.1 Mirza zaza | reverse complement strand
GGAACCCATACTACTAAGTGAAGTATCCCAAGAATGGAAAAACAAGCACCACATATACTCACCAGCAAACTGGTATTAACTGAGCAGCACCTAAGTGGACACATAGGTACTACAGTAATAGGGTATTGGGCAGGGGGGAGGGGGGAGGGGGGCGGGTATATACATACATAATGAGTGAGATGTGCACCATCTGGGGGATGGTCATGCTGGAAACTCAGACTGGGGGGGGGAGGGGGGCAAAGGGCATTTATTGAAACCTTAAAATCTGTACCCCCATAATATGCTGAAATAAAAAAAAATTTGAGATTTAAAAATATGAAAACAAGTTAGAAAAGCAAACTTTTTAAAAAGGGAACAAACAATGTTTTTCCCAATATTTCTTATAATATTAAACTTAAATCAATAATATAAAATATTAGATGTAATATTTAAAATGTTAACTTGTTTATATAAAATGTTTATTGGTTTGATTAAAGAAAATATAAGAGCTACCATCTTAAATGTCACAGAAAAAGATAACTTTAGTCATTTTAAATATTTCATTAGAACAATTTATATACTTCTAAATCTGTTTCTAGTTGGGCATTTTTCCAAATATATTCATTTGGTCTTTCTCAACGTCAAGAAAGGAAGGGAAGATTGGTCTAAATAAGAGACTGTGCCGTTAGAGCCAGTGTTTCAAATGCAGATGTAAAGCTTATTTGAGCCTGGTAATAATGTCAGAAAAGACCTTAATGAGCGATTTAAAATGGGATATGGTAATATGAAATATCAGAACGTTAAACCTTGATCAACAGGAAATGCTGACTTAGGAAAAAATATTTATATTTAGAATAAGAAGGAACAGGGGGCATGTTTTATTTATTTGATATATGCAGAAAATTATTTTGTGTTTATCTTTTTAATTGTTTATAGCAATGAGGATGAAAATCTTAGTAATATTAGTCGATTTTTTGAGTAATTACTATAGACTAGGGACTCTTATGAACTCATTTAGGCCTTGGATATTGTTTTGGTGTATCATAAGAGGAAGCACTGTGCTCTACTGCCTTCTTACATCCACGAGAATGGCAGGGGAGGGTGGATGTAGGAGTCCTCATGGACCACTGGTGGGGATGTGGATGCTGCCACTGTTTCCAGCTCAGGAGTTAGCACATCTGCTCCTGGGCGCAGATCCCCAAGGGATTCTCACAGTTCTGCATAACAGGACTTGCATGAAGATGCTCATTGCAGCACTGAAGTGAATGGGTTTGGATGTGACCTTTGTTTTTCAACAGCAGAAAACTGTGTGGGTGCAATGAGATGGAAATTCATTGTGAAGCACAGCAGTTAGAAGAATGGATAACAAAAAAGTAATAGGAATATTGATAGGTCTTAAACACAGAATGCTAAATGAAAAAGTAAAAAACAGGATATATATTGAAAAGGCGCACACACAAAAAACACAAGATAAGCACGTAATAAAAAATAAACACATTAGAAGAGTTGTCTAATTAGAAAGATACATGGTTGAGAGTAAAGAATGAAGAAAGGGAGGAGAAATTACTTCATTTAAATTTTAATTAAAAAAAAAATGAAGACATTTGCATAGACTAAGGAAGATAGTATGCCATACACTAATATATAGGATTAACTTGGTGACTTGGTGTTTTTTCCCTGAGTTCTGAAATAAAAGGCATTTAAATACAAATAAAAATATTCTACTTCAAAGTTTTTGAAGAATGTTGTCTTTCAGGTAAAACAAAACAAAACAAAACAGGATAATACCCCAGTATTGGCTACGAGGTGAGGGTATAGAAAATAATTCAACGTCGGTTTGAATTAAATTTGAGCAACTATCTTTAGAGGAGATTTTTATAAACATACATTCTCTTTAGTCTAACAATTTATCCTCCAGGAGTTTATAGTGAGCAAATGATTGGACAAATAACCAAAAATATATATGTATAACTGTCTAATTAAAATATCTATAGACAGGCAATCATTTGCTTTTATTGTGTGTAGCTACACAACTGTAAAAAATCAGTTATATAAAAGTCAAATTTTGATTACATATTATATGAAGAAATTCAATTTTCAGCAAGTAAACATGTTTCAAAATTGATAATTGTATCTCAAATTTTAGATAAGCATTTCATACTTGTTCTTTGGAGTAGATCAGCATTGTTAAAAATATTGCTTAATTGAGGTTAAATTCCTTTTGCAACGTGCATAATTTTAATTTCAGTCTTCATCTCAAATTTGCGTCTTTCCTGTTACTATTAAACTTAAAAGGGGAAAATGCAATAAATTAATAAATAATTATTTTATAAATTTATACATAAAGAGAATGTGGAAAATATACTTCACAAATGTGAAAAAAATAATGGTCTCTTCTGTCAGATTTTATGTTCTTTTTACTTCTCTGTAATTTCTATTTTTTCCCTACTAAGCATAAATAACCTCCGTAATATAATATAACATGGAAATTCTTATGTTTTTCCTGAAGATATGGGATACAGGACTCTTTGGCATATAAGAGGTAGGAATCACTCTGCTATAGAAAAAAGAGTTTTCTTATGAATGGAAACAAAGGCACAGTTTACTAAATTTATAATTTTGCCTCTGAATTAGCCTACAAAATTTTTAAGTTAGAGCCTTATAGGGCCCACTCTCTATTAAACGTATTCTTTCCAACGGTGGTCACATTTCAAGCTTTGTCCCCCCTGAGGGTGGAGGCAAGTGGACCAACAGCTGCCTTGTCTTCCAAAATTACAGGCAAGTCAAACCAAATTGACTCTATGCAGCCATCAGTTCATCAATCAATGTATGAGACTGTATTGATCAAGAAAATCCAAAGCCTCTCTCTTTTTTTTTTATTTCCTACTTTTCTCTAAGTTTTAGAAAAAAAAATGGATTTGGGGAATTATTAGAATTTTCACATTATAGAAATGGAGTTAAATCAGTGGTAGTAACTGGAGCAAGGGTAAAAAATATATATCTTGGCATAAGAAAACTTAATTATGTCTATCAGTAAATATTACCGATAATATTAATTTCTGCCTAAGTAAATCTATTAATTTCTTTTAGAATACAGATTTTCTTTATTTTCCCAAATTTTGCTACAAAATATTGCAAACACACATAAAAGTTTACAGAACTTTACTGTGAAAAATGTTATGCCCATCATCTGTATTGTATAACTACCATTTTATTACACTTTTCATCAATCCATGTTATTTTTGGTGCATTCAAAGTTTTGAAATCAATACACTTCCACCTAAATATTTCAAGATGTATATAATTAACTAAAATTTGATAGTGCTTTGAGTTTTTTTTTCTTATAAGTAAAAATTTCCTTATCATCTTTAAAAGTTGATTTACTCTAAAAATTGTCATGTCTCTCAGAAATTTGAGGGTTAAATGGTAAATTTTTACCCTAAACAAACAACTCTATCAAAAAAGTGGGCAAAGGACATAAACAGAAACTTTTCAAAAGAAGACAGAATAATGGCCAACAAACATATGAAAAAATTTTGAACATCTCTAATCCATCAGGGAAATGTAAATCAAAACCACAATGAGATATCGCTTATCTACAGTGAGAATGGCCTTTATCAAAAAGTCCCCAAACAATAAATGTTGACATGGATGCAGAGAGAGGAATACTCCTACACTGCTGGTGGAACTGCAAACTAGTGCAACCTCTGTGGAAAACAATATGGAGATACCTTAAAAAGATACAAGTAGATCTGTTGTTTGATCCAGCAATCCCATTACTGGGCATCTACCGAAAAGAACAAAAGACATTCTACAAAAAAGACACCTGCACTCGAATGTTTATAGCAGCACAATTCACAATTGCAAAGATGTGGAAAGAACCCAAGTGCCCCTCAATACATGAGTGTATTAATAAAATGTGGTATATATAACCATGGTGTACTATTCAGCAATTTGTTTTGTTTTACTTGACTATGATGTGTCTCTCTCCTATACTTTGTCATTCTGTTTAAAATTCATTGAAAAAAGACATAACTATGGGCAAATAAACATCAGTTTTTTCTTGGGTATTATTCCAAAAGTTGGAAGACATGAGCTTCCTTGATTAAAAATTTTCAATTAATATCTTATTCTGATAGAAAAGCAATAAATGTCCAAGAATTTCAAAAATATCACAACCTTTTAAAAAATAGTAAATTTCTAGCTTGCTAGGATTATCATAGTTAACATTTAAGGGTAGACACATAAAAAATCAGGCCCATACTGTACCAATTGGGAAGTAACCTACTATTTTCTCTTAAAAGCCTATCATAAATATGTCTCTATAGCCTTAACTATCATAGAATGACATTTAATATCTTTGTAGCATTTTATTTCAAGAATGTACAGTCATTTCTTTTTTAACCATTTCCTTTTGTAACTCAATTAGGTTGCTCCCAATAGCTTCCTGTTCTAAATGTACTTCATGACCATATTTATACATTGGTTTTCACGTAACTCTTCTTATGGATTGCTAGTTCAAAAGACAAGCACATTTTATACTTTTATTATTTATATTTGAAGCAATTTATAATTAAATGTGAAGAGCTTAGGCTCTACAGTCAAACCTCTTGGTTAATCACTTTATGTTTTTACTTTCTCATCTATAAGATGGGAATAATTATATTACTTATTTCAGAATGATCTTAAGTGACTAAATTGCTTAATATATTTAAAGAACCTATATCAATTTGTGGAAAAGAGTAGGCACTCTAAAATGCTCATTGTTGTTATTTAATAAATGGACTGCCAGAAATAATATACAAATTTATGCTCCAAAAATAGTGCATACACATTCCAGTATCCTTACAACATAAGCAGTGCCAGACATTATTACTTTTATGAAATTTTAGGCTTAATAGTACAGTGTTATTGACTTTTTTATTAATTTTATTTTTAAAGCAATTTTAGGGTCACATGAAAATTGAGCAGAAAGCACACAGAATTCCCACATGCCCCCATCTCCCACACACAACCTCTCCCACTATCAACACCCAGCACCACAGGGTATATTTGCTACAATTTTGAACAAACATTGACACATATTGTCCACTTTTGGTGTTGTATATTTTATGGGTTTTGACAAAGGCATAATGTCATGTATCCCACATTGTAGTATCATACAGAGTAGTTTCACTGCCCTAAAAATCCTCTGTGCTCTGCTTATTCGTCACTTCTACCTACCCCCAACCCCTGAAAATCGCTGATATTTTTATGTTGCCCATACTTTTGGCTTTTCCAGAATGTCATACAGGTAGACTCATACAGTATATAGACTTTTCAGACTTGCTTCTTTCACTTTGTAATATGCATTTAAGTAATAAGCATTTCCTCCATGTAGTTTCATGGTTTGAAAAAGCTCATTTATTTTTATCACTGAATAATATTTCATTGCACCACCTTTGTTTAAGCCATTCACCTATTGGAGGACAGCTCAGTTGCTTCTAAGTCTCAGCAATTATGAATAAAGCTTCCATAAGCATCCATGCATAGGATTTTGTGTGGACATAAGACATAAATGTTCAATTCATTTGGATAAATGTCAAGGATTGCAATTGTCGGAACATGATACAGTATATTTTGTTTTCTAAGAAGTTGCCAAATTTTCTTCCAAGGTGGCTATATCATTTAAATTCCTACTAGCAGCGAATGAGAATTCTTGTTGTTCCACATCCTTGCCAACATTTGATGTTCTCAGTGTTTTGGATTTGGGGCATTCTAATAGATGTGGTAGCTTACTGCTTTATTTGCAGTTTCCTAATGATGTAAGATATGGAACATCTTTCAATATGCTTTCTTGAAATCTGTACATCTTCTTTGGTGAGGTCTGTTCAGGCCTTTTGCTCATAGTAAATGTTAACTAAATTTAAGGATTAATATGGTGACAGTTTTTTCATGGTTCACAATTTGAAAGACAATTATCTTTCAACTTTATCTAAGGTATATTATAGCATTGAAAATTTTAGCTGTGAAAGGCATATCGATTTTATTTAGTTTATTTTTCATTTTTTTAAATTTGATATTTTTCCTTTTATTTCATCATATTATGGGGTTACAAATATTGTTAGGGTTACAGATATTGCCCCTGCCACTCCTCCCCGACCACATGCATGAGTTTCAAGCGTGTCCAACCCCCAGGTGGTGCTCACCACACCCATTATGTAAGTATACATGCTTATTTTTCTGATGAGATAAAGGTCAAAGTGTTTAAGAGACTTACCTAAGTAAACATGGCTGATTAAGGTAAAAATACAATAGCAATCAACTTTTATAAAGTTCTGAGACACTCCTACTAAACCACAATAATTACCCTGGGGAAAGTTTAGCAAACATTTGCTTATCCTTATAAGATAACAAGGTTCTACTATATTCTAAATGCTCTGTGCAAGCCAGGTGTCTGTAATTTAAGAAAGTTATGTCAATAAAAATCTAGAAAACTTCTAGAGATAAACATTGACACAGTCAAGGGTTCAAGCTGTAAATTGCAAAATGAAAAAAATAAGAACTTTGATCTCAAGGTGAGGGAAAGGAAGAATGCGATCAGCATTTTCTGATTCTTGAAAGATGGATGGATAAATAGATGGAAAATAAACTCACTCAGCAAATATTCAACTAATGTGAACACTACAATCTTCCCTTAAGTGTTACTTATAGAACAAATATGAATGCATACTACTTGTCATTAAAAATAATAAGCTTATGAAATTTACAACACCAAAGCAATAGTGACAGTCTGAAAATATTTTATACACAAATATATTTATATGCATACATTTTGTTGTTACACATATTTATTAAAATATATAAATATATTTGGAATTCAAGAAACATTACATACACAAGTATATAATATATTCTTCACAGATATAAAAATAATAGGGAAGTATTTTTAAATGTTTGATGCTGTCTGGAGGGCAAAGTCCCCTAAAAATACATAGCTAGTTGTCATACTAAAGGCCAAGAGATGAACTGAAGAAACCATTAGGTTATGGAAGCATGGCATTCCTATGCTTCCCAGCAATACATATTTAGGCCAAAACTTGTAAATCTGAACGTTAACAATAATAATGACTATCACATTGAAACTCTGCCCTGGCATTGGAAGGATGGCTATGAATGACTTTCTGGTCCATTATACTAATTACACTTTTGGCTTTCTATAAATTATCTGGATAATTGTAGCCAGTTGTCAGATTTTAATGCAACTAGAATTGGAAAAGAGCAACCTTTGGCAGAGAAGTCACATAGAAGGTCTAAATAGTAACACAAAGTTAATAACCTCCTTGCAAAGAGAAACACATCCACACACATACAATAAGGTCTGCAAACATTATCTATAAAATTAGGATTAAGAAGATGTCTAAAAACTCTTCCACATACACAATTTTGTAATCTTTGCACTTTCATAGATTGCTTTCTCTCAGATAGTCTTCTATATTCTTATCAAATCTCTTTTAAAACTATGAAGGTTAACAATATATGAAAATACTCATTAAAAATACATTGGTTAACAAATTGCTAATGGAGTTGAGAAAATAATTACTGAAGGTGACCAAATACCAGACCAGACATATAATTTAGATCACTGCATTTTTCAAATGTTCATTTAATGTAATTATTTAACAGTTTGATTTAGGTAAGTAAAAGATAAAACGACAATTTTTAAAAATCTTTTAAGTACATGTTGGGTATGATGGTAGTTAAATTAAATTACAGTAAGGAAATCGGAAGTGTTCTCTGTCAGTGTGCCTTTAGGGAGCAGAGGATTTTATGACTTAGTTTTTAATGACCCTAATGATTCCTGAGGGGAGTCATAATTTGTTAATCAGGCACAGCTGCCATTTAATAAAACCCAACTTTGCTAGGCTAGGTCAGTGACAGTACGTTTAATGGCTTCCATGATAGTTTGTGCATGTTTTCTCCTAAGCTTATCCACATTTCTGGTCGTATAAAAATTTTTTAACTAACCTAATTGAGCAAGGGAATAGAAAATACAGGTCATAATGAAGATTTTAGTAATAGATCCTTTTAGACTTTTGGTCCCAAAATGACTATGAAACTATCCTATTAACTTTGTCATTCTGTTTTTGAGTACTTCCATTAAAGACACTGGAAGAAAAAAAAAATAGATGAGCGAATGTGTTGAATATAAAGAATTCGAAACTATTATGTAAAATTTAGGAAAATCCATTTACAATAATTAAGATGTGTAGTTATAACAGTGGCATTATCTATTTCTTTCTCTTTTCTGTCAGCAACTGTTCATGTCCTAGTATTCCAAAAAATGATCTCAAGTCTCAATGATCACAATTTTCCTTGATATTATATCATTCTTTTCTCCCTTCTTTAGCCATATTCTCAAATTTTTGCTGTATGTTCTAGCATGCTGATGCCTTTAGGAAGGCATTTTAGGGCTTTTCAGAAAAAGATAATGAAAAATCGCGTATATTATTATGCCATAGTGTGGGCATTGCTGCTTTATCACTCCGTGTTGAGATTTCCATCTGTGGTAACATTGCTACTGGTCACTAACATTTCAGGTTCTGTTCTCCCTCCAGGTGCATGAAAAAATTTCACTTACCCAGACTGATGAAGATAGACATGGGCATATTGCATGTGTTGCTGTTAAAATATGACCAGAAGGGGAATGTGAGATATCTGGGCTGAAGTGCAAGACTCTCAAATGCTCTCTTTCCCTGTGTTGACAATTATAGAGACATATATTGAAAAGATAACATCTTAAGATAGTGATGCCTTTGCCTACCTGGATCTTGGCTGACTTTGAAAGGAAGACTGTCTCTTGTGAATATTTACTTTACATCTAGAAAAATAAAAAAAAAAAAATACTTTTTTGTTGTTGCAAGTCACTGAGATTTGAAGTTGGTTGTTATCTGGTGTATCTTGACTAATCCACACTCTAATTTTAATTTATTTTTGATCAGCAAGCTAATTATATGAGTTATTCTTCTTTTAAGATAAATGTTTATAGATGGTTGTCATTAAATTAGTATCAGTGCATTAAATTGCATATTTCATTCTTATCCACTATTCTAAACCATATTTCTATTTTAACTGTGAATAATGCAGCTATTTTCTTTGGACTAGTATGCTAAATTAAGAAAAACTGACATCATGCACTAAATTTAATACTCATCAAAATGAAACTTTCCATATCACTTTAGATGGCACTACTGATAAGGAATGAAGGCTGGGAACTTGATTGAATTTTACTGAACTTACTGTTGAAAGAATTATATAGCTGTAACCTTTCCACCCCTATTCCTATGTCCTAGTCGACCACCTGCAGCACCATAAACAGAAGAGTCTTGTGGATGGGAGCTATCTGCAACATAACTCATCTCTTCAAAGGGTTTCTGGGTTCAAGTGCTATCATGTCTTCCAATGTGCAGTATATTTTATTAATAGTTATTACTTTTAAATAATCTTGTTTTCTCTTTTGCACATCAGTAAAGGCTTTCAATAAGAGTTGTCAACATCACTTGGTTCTTTTGCTTATTGAATTTCCAGAAATGTTAAATATGAAGATCTGCTTTATAGCATAGTGTTTGCGTGAAATAATATAATTCTGTCCTGCTTCCTATATACACAGCAACAGTCCATTTATGAAAACAGTTCTGAATGCATTATAAAAAAATTAGCTTCAATATTTTTGTTATTACATTTAGCTTTTCTAGGATAAATAAAATCTTCATGCCACTGATGCTGATGCCCTAATTTTTACTTTACCTGCTGTGCATAAAAAATATACGCTAGTAGGGGAGCACAAACAGTGGTAATGGCACAAAGATTCCTTATTTCAATATTTATCTTTTGCGAGTAGGTTTGGGAATTTTATTTTTTCCTTTAATAAGAATTGAAGGTAAGCTGGCTTCACTGTAGTAATACAAATGTTAAAATTATTGTGAATGCTATGCCATATGGTGCTTAGATAATGGTAGAAATAAGTTGTTGATCAGCAGATACATTCTCATTAGAATCTCACCATTTTTAGCATAGAACAGATGAATTTTCTTTGGAGCAGTTTGTTCTAAGGATAGCTTTCTTGGCTGTCATAGGAGGTTTTAGAGTTTCATGAATTGTTGCTACATTCATGAATAAAATGTCTATTGTATTTTCCAAATTACATGCCTCCAAATCTTTAAAGACATTTTAATATTTATTTGGCCTATATCACAAATTAATGCTAACAGTAAAATACATGGAAAACTTTTTAAGACTGCCCATTTACATCTTCACATTATTATCTTGTATGGTGAGGAATAACCTCTCAAATTCTCAGGTTATTAATGAGTCTCATGGCTGGTAGCCAAGAAGAAGAACAATGCTATTCAGTGCCTTACCATAACCATGTAATGATTTATAGGTGTACATTGACTGTTGGACCTTAGAAGTAAGATTGATATGAGAAAAATAACTTAAAGAAGAGTGAAATAAGTATTAGATATATAGCTGAATAGAATCTCATGCAAATTTGTAAATATGCAATAGGATGCTGTTTGCCTGTATTGTTTGTTGTTATTATTTTTACTAACATGTTATATTTATTTTAAATCTGTTTTCTATATTTTATGTATTCTGTATGATTAGATTAAATGTTTTTATTACATATATTTTTTTAACTAAAAGTGAAATGATTTTTTACAAAGTCAATAAACAAAGCTAATTATGTAATAGCTTTGATTGAACTAAACAATTTTTAACATAAATAGAACATAAGAAAACTTCAATGGCTGTGCTAAGAATAGACAGGATTCATTACTGAAAGTTATATATGGGTTTAAAAAAACCCAAAACTCTAGACCCTTTAGGTCTGATTCCTGTGTTTTGTGTTCAGTGACTCTCAATTTAAGATAAATCTGTTAAACATCATGTTTAAATGTGTCAGAATATAATTGTGTCTGTTTATTCCAATTTATATAAGGTCAACATAGTGAAAAAGAACAAATGCCTTCAATTTGTATATTGAAGTCAAATCCTGCTTTGTCATTTTCAAATTATATAACCTTTCAGTGCAATGGTGATTGTAATGGTAACCACTTTTGCAGAGTTTTTTGAAGATTACATAGAACACTTACATTAGGACCTAATGTATAACTATCACTAAGCCCTTTCTTATTGTTATTTTTATTTTATTATTATATTGTATCACAGGACTAGGTATCATTAAGACACTGTCTCATAAATATAATTATTTCTACATTGCATCATAGGATGGTATTGGCCTAAAAAAATTATTAAATTTCCTTCAAATGTTCATTTTACTATTCATAAGATGACAAATCTGTCAAATTCCTATATTGTTTTAGTCCAAAAATCTCTTATACATAACCTTAACATTTGTACCCCATAAAAATACACTGAAATTAAAACAACAACAACAACAAAAATCTCTTGGGTAACTTTTTGAGATAATATTCTGCACCTTCTTTTTTCTTAACTCCCCATACCTCTTCTTCCACCTTGACTCATCTTATGACCTGGCTTCCTATTTCACTGAGAAAACTGAAAGGATAAGAACAGGGTTTCTCCATGCTCATCTACTCAAGGACCACAGGCCAGCAAATGTTCCTCTCCCTTCTGTGACATCAAATGATCCCCTATCCATTGAATCATTTCTTTTTTCCTTTTTTTTTCCTTATTATTTCAAAGTATTACAGGTGTACAGATGTTTTTGGTTACATGGATTGCTTTTGTAATACTTGAGGTAGGATTAAAAGTGTACATGACACGCAGGTAGTGGTCATTGTACCCTTTAGGTAGGTTTTTGCCCGTTCCCTCTTCCTTCGTTCCCCCTGCTTGATATCCATTATGTTTTATTTCCCTCTATGCACACGAGTGCTCATCAGTTAGTTCCAATTTAATAGTAAGTATGTGTTGTTTGTTTTTCCATTCTTTAGATACTTGACTTAGGAGCCTGGTCTCCAGTTCCATTCAAATTGTTGCAAAAGGCATTAAGTCATCTTTCTTCATGGCTGAGTAATATTTCATGGTATACATATATCACATTTTGTTAATCCACTCATGAATTGATGGGCATTTGAGTTGATTCCATATCTTTGCCATTGTGAGTTAGGCTGCAGTAAAACTCCAGTGGAGGTGTCTTTTTGATAAAATTACTTCTTTTCCATTGGGTAAATACCCAGTAGTGGTATTGCTGGGTTGAATGGTAGGTCTACTTTTATTTCTTTGAGGAATCTCCATACTTTTTTCCAGAGAGATTGTTCTAATTTGCAGTCCTGCCAGCATTATATAAGCATTTCTTTCTCTCTGTATCCATGTCAGCATCTATTGTTTCTGGGCTTTTTAGTAAAAGCTATTGTGACTAGGGTAAGATGATACCACGTTGTGGTTTTAATTTGCATTTCCCTGATAATTAGTGACATTGAGCATTTTTTCATATGTTTATTGGACATTTGTCATCTTCTTTTGAGAATCTTCTGTTCACGTCTTTTGTCTTCTTTTTAATGGGATTTATTTGATTTTTTTCTTGCTGATTTGCTTGAATTCTTTGCAGATTCTGGTTATTAGTCCTTTATCAGTTGTATACCTTGTGAATATTTTCTCCCATTTTGTAAGCTTTCCATTTACTCTGTTGATCATTTCTTTAGCTGTAGAGAAGCTTTCTAGTTTAATCAAGTCACATTTATTTATTTCTGTTGTTGCTGAGATTGCCATTGGATTTTCTTTATATATTCTTTGCCTAGATCAATATTTAGAAGACTTTTTCCAAGATTTTATTCTAGAATTCTATGGCTTCATGCCTTACATTTAAGTTCTTTATCTATCTTTAATCATTTTGGGGAGTGATGAGAGATATGGATCCTGTTTCATTCTCCTGTATGTGATTATCCAAGTTTCCCAGCACCATTTATTGAATAAGGTTTCTTTTCCCCAGGGTATAGTATTATTTGCTTTGTCAAAGATCATTTGACTGTATGTGTATGGGTATTATATATAAGTTTTCCATTCTGTTCCATTAGCCTGTGTCTTTATTTTTGTGCCAATACCATGCTATTTGGGTACTTATAGCCTTGTAGTATAGTTTGAAGTCCAGTAATGTAATGCCTCCTGATTAAGATTGCTTTGGCTATTTGGGCTCTTTTCTGGTTCCAAACAAAGTATAGAATTATTTTTTTCTAGATCTGTGAAATATGGTGTTGGTATTTTGATGGAGAGTGTATTAAATCCATAAATCACTTTAGGTAGTATGGCAATGTTGATTCTACCAATTCATGAGCATGATAAGTTTTTCCACTTGTTTGTATCTTCTGCTATTTCTTTCCTCATTGTTTTGTAGTTCTCTTTGTATAGATCTTTCAACTCCTTGGTTAAGTATATTCCTAGTCGTTGAAAGCATTCTGACTAAGAACTGGAATAAGATGAAGATGCTCACTATCACCACTTCTTTTCAAAATAGTGAGGGAAGTCCTAGCCAGAGAAATCAGACAAGGGAAAGAAATTAAGGGTATCCAAATGGGGAAAGAAGAGGGGAAACCATTGATTTTTGTAGATGATATGATCTTATACCTAGAAAACTCCAAAGATTCCACCAAAAGACTCCTGGACTGAATAAATAAATTCAGCAAAGTCTCAGGTTACAAAATCAATGTACACAAATCAGGAGCATTCCTATATACCAATAACATTCAAGCTGAGAGTCAAATCAAAAACTCAATAATATTCATTATTGAATCATTTATATTATCATATAAATATATAACACTATATATTTTTTTAAAAAATCTGTTTACACTGCATTTTCATCCAGAAATATACTAGTTATCTCTTCTATCTTTAAAATATTTCTCTAAAGATCTTATAATCACACTCTGAATATATGTAACAACTTTAACAATTCCATTAAATACTTCCCTTAAATGTTCACAAATATCTATGGCAGCCACATGCACTGTGATTAAAACAGGTTGTAGGATTTGCTGTTGGTGCAATGGCGTATTTTTGTCAAGAAGACTTTTTTTTCTGAACAACTATGTCTGTCATTCTTCAAATAACATTGCTTCCAGGTAATGTTATATGTGGCATTTAAGAATATGTACTTTCAAATGAATGACTTAAAATATTAATTGAATGAGATGTTTTTGTAAGCAATATAAAAAGTTTAGAAATTGGCAGTATTTGAAAATATATTGATTTGAATTAAAATTATTGATATTGACCAAAAAAGATCTTGTAATCTTGTAATTTTTCTCATCTCTATACTCTCATTTTTTCTTGAACCCATAATACAAGGATTTGCCTCTACTACACAACTAAACCAGCTATTGTCATTGTTGATAGTAACATAAATGATGATAAATCCAACAGTCATTTTGAGGTCCTTATTTGAAATATCAACAATACTGGAAATAGTTACTAAATCCCCTTTTCTTGAAATTCTTCCTAGTTGTTCTATGTCTTTATCATTTTCTCCTTTTAAGTCTTCATTGCTCAACTTCAAAAATTATAAATATTGTAAAACATTTAAGTTTCTTTTCTTCTCTATATACATCATCTCTCTATATTATTTTGTCTAATCTTTTGTCTTGACATTATAATACATACTGTTATTTTAATTTTAGACCTCCCATCTTGATCTTCACCAGCAACTGCCCATTCAAAGGCACCTCCTAGATGACTAGGGGTAATCTCAAATACTCTGCTAGTCTTCTTCTGGACTGCCTTCTATTTTCAAATCCAGTTTCTAGCATACTCTAAAAATAGCTCGCACACACAGAATGTTTTGCCATAAAAATATATATTTGCTAATTCACTTTGGCATGTACACAAAGCTCTTTTGTCTTATGTAGGGAGGACATAAAATAGTTTATTATATAAGCACAGGTAAATTAAAATATAGATGGGTTATGATTTTAACAAATTTTACATAGTAGAGTAAAACAGATTTGATTTATTTAAGGAGTATTACCAATACTATTGCTCCCTTATCAGAAACTTGTAAAATAATTGAGTTGCTTTTTACACAATTAAAATACTTCTTTGTATGTAGTCTTCATATTGTAGTCTCAGCCAGAATTTCACTACAACTGTGTGGCAGACCTCATGCAAGAAGCCAGCTGAATTCAATCAGCCAAAAAAACATGAGACATAATAAGTTGCTATTGTAATCCACTAAGTTTTAGGGTGATCTGTTATCCAACAATTATTGTCTATGACATTGGGATAATTTTTAGATGGTAAGGGATACCAAAATTCACGAAATATATATAATTTTAAAATGTTTCTTGATTTAAATGCTTATTTGTTATTTTTGAAAACTGATTTATCAATATATTTGTAAACTAATTATGCTAAAATTATGTTCCAAGATTTTTTCTAAAAAATTAAAAAAATAAATCAGTACAAATTAAAATAAAACTTAAACCTTATTTATATTGATTACCTGAATGTGAAAAGTAAGAGAAGCTGAAAAATTATTTTCAATGCATATACATCTTTATTAAACTGTTTCTTAAACTACATTTTTCTCTAATATTGTGTCACTAGTATTTTCTATTGAAATATTGTTTTCAATATTGTCATTTATTTTCATAAAATTGTTCTGGTATCTTTTTATGGTTGCACTCTACAATTAACATGTACATATGAAATTGGTGACCCATTCATTGACTTATTTGATAACAAATTATGGTAAATGGAGGATATTCTCAATTCTACATTTTGACTGAAATATGAACATGTATCAGTCTAATTATTTTTAACTCTCATTCTCATCACTGACTCCTTGAGTCCCTTTATTTGAGAATTGATTTTATGTGATAAAACTTGTCAAGAAAGTTATATCTATTTATGATTCCTTTCACTATTTCATCAAATATAAATGTTGCAAAACCTTAGACCTTTTCAATTTCATTCTGTATCCGAATAGAATATAACTTTATTCAATGTAAACAAAAGCCTTATCAAAATATTCTTTCTACAAATACGAATATTTTAAAGCACAAGCACACAATTCTAAAATAAACTTTGAATACTTAGTTCCATCTCTATCCAGGAATATACAAGAGGTGCTATATCATCGTTGTTTCTTAAGGCTGAATAGTACTCCATGGTATACATATGCAACATTTTATCAATCCACTCATGAATTGATGGTTACTTGGGTTGTTTCCACAGCTTTGCAACTGTAAATTGTGCTGCTATAAACATTCTAGTGCAGGTGTCTTTTTCATAAAGTGACTTTTGATCTTTTGGGTAGATGCCCAGTAGTGGAATTGCTGGATCAAATGGTAGATCCACTTGTATCGCTTTGAGGTACTTCCATATTGCTTTCCACAGAGGTTGAACTAGTTTGCAGTCCCACCAGCAGTGTAGGAGTGTTCCACTCTCTCCACATTCACACCAGCATTTATTGTTTGGGGGCTTTTTGATAAAGGCCATTCTCACTGGAGTTAAGTGATATCTCATTGTAGTTTTGATTTGCATTTCCCTGATGATTAGAGATGTTGAGCATTTTTTCATGTGTTTATTGGCCATTATTCTGTCTTCTTTTGAAAAGTTTCTGTTCATGTCCTTTGCCCATTTTTTGATAGAGTTGTTTGATTTTTTCTGTCTGATTTTCCTGAGTTCTAAATAGATTCTAGTTATAAGCCCTTTATCAGATGTGTAGCTTGCGAAAATTTTCTCCTATTCTGTGGGTTGTCTGTTTGCTCTCTTGACACTTTCTTTGGCTGTGCAGAAGCTTTTTAATTTGATCAGGTCCCATTTGTTTATTTTTGTTGCTGATGTGATTGCCTTTTGGGTTTTCTTCATAAATTTTTTGCCTAGGCCAATGTCTAGAAGAGTTTTTCCAACATTTTCCTCTAGAATTCTAATAGCTTCACACCTAAGGTTCAAGTCTGTTACCCAGCATGAGTTGATTTTTGTGAGAGGTGAAAGGTGTGGGTCTTGTTTCAGTCTTCTACGTGTGGCTGTCCAGTTTTCCCAGCACCATTTATTAAATAAGAATTCTTTTCCCCAGTGTATGTTTTTGTTTGCTTTGTCAAGATTAGTTTCCTATATGAGGATGGTTTTATATCTGGGTTCTCTGTTTTGTTCCACTGGTCAATGTCCCTGTTCTTGTGCCAGTCCCAAGCTGTTTTAGTGACTATATCCTTGTAGTATAGTTTGAAGTCTGGTAGATTGTTACCTCCTATTTTGTTTTTATTGCCTAGGATTGATTTTGCTATACAGGGTCTTCTCTGGTTCCATACGAAGCATAAAATTATTTTTCTATATCTGTGAAAAATGATGATGGTATTTTGATAGGGATTGCATTGACTTTGTAGGTCACTTTGGGTAGTATAGACATTTTAACAATGTTGATTCTGCCGACCCATGAGCATGTTATATTCTTCCATCTGCTTACATCTTCTGCTATTTCCTTCTTCAGTGTTTTATAGTTCTCCCTATAGAGGTCTTTTACCTCCTTAGTTAAATATATTCCAAGGTACTTTATTTTCTTTGTTGCTATTTTGAAGAGAATTGAGTCTTTGATTTGGTTCTCAATTTTACTATTGTTGGCATGTATGAATGCCTCTGATTTCTGTGTATTCATTTTGTATCCTGAGACTTTACTACTTTACCAAATTCATTTATCAATTCAAGCAGTCTCTTGGTTGAATCCTTGGGGTTTTCTAGGTATAATATCATGTCATCAGCAAAAAGTGAGAGTTTGATCTCTTATGTTCCCATTTGGGCACCCTTAATTCTGCTCTCTTGTCTGATTGCTGTAGCAAGGACTTCCAGCACTATGTTGAATAGAAGTGGAGATAGTGGGCAACCTTGTCTTGTTCAGGTTCTAAGTGGGAATACTTTCAATTTTTCCCCATTCAATATGATATTGGCTGTGGGTTTGTCATATATGGCTTGTATCATTTTTAGGTAAGCCCCATCTATGCCTATTTCGTTGAGCATTCTTATCATAAAAGGGTGTTGAGTTTTGTCGAATGATTTTTCTGTTTGTTTTTGCCTCTTTATGTGGTGAATTACATTTATAGATTTGCATATATTGAACCATCCCTGGATTCCTGGGAATAAACCCACTTGGTTGTGATGGATTATTTTGTTGGCAAGCACCTGTATTCGATTGGCTAGAATTTTGTTGAGAATTTTTGCATCTATTCATAAGTGATATTGATCTGTAGTTTTCTTTTTTTGTTGCATCCTTTCCTGGTTTTGGTATCAGGGTTATGTTCACTTCATCAAATGTGTTGGGGGGATTCAATCCTTCTCAGTGTTGTGGAATAATTTCTGCAGGATAGGCACCAGTTCTTCCTTGTAGGTATGGTAAAATTCAGGTCTAGGACTTTTCTTTTTAGGAAGGTTTTTTTTATTGCTGTTTCAATTTCAGTACTTAATATTGGTCTGTTCAGGAATTCTATTTCTTCCTGGTTGAGTCTAGGGAGGCTGTGTGTTTCTAAGAAATTGTCCATTTCCTTCACATTTTCCAGTTTGTGTGCATAGAAGTTTTTGTAGTATTCATGAATTATATCTTGTATCTTTGTGGCATCCATTGTAATCCATTGAATACTTAGTTCTTACCTTTTTTTTTTTTCATTTTTCCTGTGTTTTGTATGAAAACAATTCAATATGTTTCTGTTTTTATGCTGTTTTCAATAACTTGGTTTGCTAAAAGCATTAAAAGCTAAATATTTGTGACATTCAATTCAATGAATACTTTAAGTATGAAAATGCAGCCAAAATATTATAATATATTTCAACAGAGAAAATATGGGAAACTTGGTTTGATTTATTAAGTAGCTCTTAATAGGTTTAAATATATCTAAAATCAAGTTACTATTGAGCAGGAAAGGAAGTCCTAGTTACTAGAATGAGAAATTATTTTTTATTCAACACCAGTGTCATCAGAAAAATGCATAGTTAACTTATCTGAGTATATGTAAAAACTATTTGGTCAACTGTGTCGTTGACACATTTAGGTAGTTAGAATAGTGCAGCTTGCTTGAACACTCTTGTGAAGTATATGTGTACCACAACCAATTAAAAGAATACTTCTACTTTATAATTTTTTCAATGTAAAATTTTGTATTTTCATCACACAGAAATAATTTTATTTTAAATAATGAATATTTATCTGAATTTATACAGTCAGAAAGCTATCAAATGTTTCAAATTTTTTCCAAAAGCTCAACTTATATTTGATAAATTATATGAAAAAAATCAAACCATTATTCTGATTAGATGTCCTTCTATTTGAAGTAACTAATGACACTGTTTATCAAACTTGCATCATTTAACTTATCCAATGTTCTGCAAATACACAAAATATTTCTTTTGCTTCACTTTTTGAATACATGAGAAAAATTAAAATTAAAAATGAAAGAAATTAATTTTGAATTAGAGTCATTTGCTCTAAATAAAGTTATTTTTCTCAGAGTGGTATGCAAACACAATCCTCTGCAACTGCTTGTGGTCAGTCATTTTCAGGTAAGAATCTTCTTAATGGCCAAAAAACATGTGAAGAAATGCTCAACATCACTAATAATCAGGATAATGCAAATTAAAACCACAATGAGATATCACCTTGCCCCTGTCAGAATGGCTTTTATTAAAAAGCCCAAAAACAATAGATGTTGGTGTGGATGCAGAGAGAAAGAACACTAATACAGTGTTAATGGGACTGCAAATTAGTACAACCTCTATGGAAAACAATAAGGAGAGTCCTCAGAGAAATAAATGTAGATTTACCATGTGATCCAGAAATCCCACTAGTGGATATCTACCCAAAGGAAAAGAAGTAATTTTATCAAAAAGACACCTGCACTAGAATGTTTATTGCAGAATAATTCACAATTACAAAGATGGGGAATCAACCTAAGTGTTCATCAATTCATGAATGAATTAAGAAAATGTGGAGAGTGTGTGTGTGTGTGTGTGTGTGTATTTACCATGGAGTACTACTCATCCATAAAAAGGAATGAAATTACATCTTTTTGCAGCAACTTGTATGGAACTGGAAATGATTATCCTAAGTAAAGTATGAATGGAAAAAGCAAACACCAGGTGTACTGTAATAATTGGGAGCTAATCCAAGGGCACAAAGAGATGTAAAAGTGATTGTAAATCAAGAAGCAGGGAGAGGGGAAAGGTAAAAACCTACCTGTCAAGTACAATGAACTCTCTTTGGGTGATGGGTACACTAAAAGCCCTGACTTAAGCATTACAAATTTTTCCAGATAGCAAAAACATTTGTACCCCCTTAATATTTTAATATAAAAAAATTGGCTGCTCATATTTGAAGTTAAGGATGATGATATTTTAGCAGATTAGATCTTCTGATTTTCATCTGGTCAATGATAGCATTATAGCCCTCATGTTGGATTGTAAATGTTAACAGCAGTTTCTAAAATTTACACAGGTATATTACTTCCTTGAGATACAGAAATCCAAAACATAACTTTTGCCTGGTTCTGACATTCACTGAGATAGAATGACTTAGAAGAATGGAATATTTTGGTCATAAAGAACATTCTTGGTCTGGAGGATATCTCTATAGACATTGGTAACATCTCCTCTGAGACCAGACATATCTGCTAAGCTGGGTTGGCTCAAGCCTGGATCTATGTTTCCACCAACCTCTCAGTTCTGACAAGAATGGATTTGTAAAACTTGCTTGGGCAGAACTGATTAAAAAGAGAAAAAAAACAAAAGTATTAAACGTGTTTAAAATAAAAATAATTAAAATATAAAAAGTATCCGTGGGATAAATTAAAAATTTGAAAAATTATATAAATCATAAAATTAAAATAAAAATTTTAGAGAACAAAGAAAAAATAAGTAAATTTCTCACTACACATAAACTATTTATTGCTACTAAATAACTTTATTGAAATATAAAAATGTGCTACCATAAAGTAAAATAATCAAGTAACTATAGTTTTACATTAAATGCTAAAAGCAATCCACACCACTCTATGGGCTCAAATGCCTCTACTTTTATACATATTTCAAATATACTTAACCTATATTTATCCACATGCCCCTCAGACCATATAGGCTGATGATCCGGTATCCTTCATGCATCTTCGGGTAGTGAAGACAAGAAAACCACGGTGTATGCCTAGGAACCAGTGAGGTAACCGTGTCTAATGCTCCTTTCACCTCCTTACTCTCAGCACCCAACACAAATACCTTTTCTCAGTGTACTTGGTTTATCAGCAAGTGCCTTCAAGTTGTTGTCTTGAAAGGCAGAGGATAGGAAAGATTGGAAAAAGAGAGACAGGCTATCATTGGCTGCTGTTCATATTTATTCACTTATTAGAATGAAAAAAAAATATGTCCTGTGTACATATGTCTCATTCACTACTACAAAAAGCTAATGCAGAAGCTAAAAATACAAGTAGAGGTCTAAGAAAACAATCCCATCTTATTTTAGAGCATCAGTTAGTTATAATATTCAGCAAAAAATGGAAAAATCCAAGATAAATCTAAACTGGAATGCCAAGATAAATCTAAACTCGAATGCCAAGATTGCCCGCATAAATTGGGAATCTTCTAGGCTAACTGGGATGGTTGTATGATCATTCAGTTTCTTAGGCATGCATATGTGCTGCCCTCTTCAAAAAATGAATAAAATATTGACATAACTTATAAATCCTTAACTGACTGATTCCATTTGGCTTCAATTATTCTGTTTTCTTCAGGTTTCTTTAAGCACTTACGTGCTTAGTTCTTTGTAGATGAATAATTTGACATTTACTTTCTATATTTTTTCATTATATATTCTTAGTTAAATCTATTTTCTTTGTATTTGTATTTGTCGTAGTGGTAAAGATACCTGTAAGACTAACTGTTTAATTTCCTGGGAACTCCAGATATAGTTGTCATTTTTAAACAGATTAATGAACATGTAATTCATATACTATAGGATTCATCTATCTAAGGTAAATTTAATTTTATTTTTTAAATTCACAGGACTGTGCAATCACTTCGATCTAACTTTAGAATGTTTTTGTCCTCCCCCAAAGCCCCTAGACAACCACTAATCTGCTTCAAATCACTATAAATTTGTCTATTATGGAAATTTTATATAAACTAAATCATATAATATGTGATATTTTATGATTGGTTTTTTTCAATAACGTTTTCAAGGTTCATCTGTGTTGTAGCATGCCTCGGTACTCCTTTCTCTTTCATTGCCAAAAAATATTCTGTTATATGCATGTAAGACATTTTATTTATACATCCATCATTTGATGAACATTTGAGTTAGTCCATGTACATTACTTCTATGGGTATTTTTGTATTTTTATATAATGGTACTTCACTTTCCATAATTGACAAAGTAAGAGTCTTATAAAATTTGGGAAAACTAGACCTTTCCTCTATGATTTTTAAAAATTTTTACATTATAAATGTAGGGTTTTGTTGGTCACATTTCCCAACATGTAAAGAAAGTTACTCTGTAGGAAAGGTTATTTTTATTAATACACAGATAAGAGAGATAAAAGATGAAATAAAAATTATGTAGATAACTTCTTCATTGGTTCTAGTGTTGGGAAACTGAGCTGCATCCTGCCTTTTTTATAATTGTGCTGTTTATCTCTTCCTGGATTCTTCTACTCAATATAGTCCTTATTCTTCAACCAAAAGATTAATTATCAGGAATAAATTTCTCCAAAAGAATTGTACAAAATTATCTCCCAGACAAATAATCTGAATCTCAGTGTGGAGTAACAGAATGATAAGTGAGCCTTTTCTTACTGACCTAAATTGGCCACTTTGACAAAATCCTGGGGAGAGGTAGCCAGACAGTATCCTAAAGAGAGCAGAAAAAAATTGTTACTAGTAGCATCTCAGGATGGCAAACACACCCACCCACACACACCATCAACAGAAATAAATAACAAAACAATACTTCATCTATTAACTTTCCCGTTGGTATCATAAAATAGTATAGAATTAGGACAGCAGGAAAAAAAAAAAAAAAAAACTAACCAAATAGGACATGTGGGTCTATGAATGAGTGCTGTGGCTTTTTCATGCTTTTATTATGGTAAATTTCCCTCCCATAACGAAGTGAAAAAAGATACTGTGGAGACTTAAGTAAACACTGTATGAATTAGCTTAGTTTGAACCACCTTGCTGGTATTTAGGTCAAGAAGCCTGCCCACCATATAAGAGAACGCCAAGAACAAATGCTTACTCCACCAAGAGCAGGAGTTGAAAGAAACATTAAGTCAGAGTAGATCTCCCTCTTCAATAGCATATACATGGAGTGGACCTTCAGGACTCCCATAAAGACTCATGCATGTTCCTGCCTGAGGGCCAGCAAAAGTATGGTTGTTATGTGAAGGGCACTGGGTCATCGGTTTTGACCAGAGAAGCAGCAATAGCTAAGGATCCTGCAAGTGCAGGATCAAGACTCATTTCCCTTTTAATCTCCAGAGTCTTCACTGTAGCAATAGGAAGAAGACAGGGTGTCCTGCCAGAGGGAGAGAGGAGAAGTAAAAGAGCAGATACAAATCCCTCTGGCCAAAGCCCAGCAGTAATGAGGGAAGGGGAGGAAATGAGCAATAAATTCTATGTGTGTTTGAATTTTTATTCTAGATTGAATTGTTAAAAGCAACCAGAGAATTAAAAAAATATAAAATAAAATAAAACCATTTCACATTTAGATTGCTAAAAGAACTAGTTATATATGCAGCATTTTTTCAAACATTTTCAGTAATTGCTGAGATAAAATGTATCAGAGGTGTGTATGTGTGTGCGTGTGTGTGCATCCATTTCTGGAAAACGGGACAGCTTTCACAAAACTGTGGAAGACCATAGGCTTTGAGATTTAATGGAGATCAGAGAAAATCTATTCCAAATACTCAGGTGAAATAAAAGAAAAACAAATTCAGGTAACAGATCCTGCCAAGGCTACATAGCCTTCTAAATGTCATGGAGGAGCCCTTCTCACAAAGGTTAAGAACACATGATGTTTCATGGCTTCCTAGCATTTTCACCTTGTTATTGTGTATTCTAAACATTGCTCATTGTCTGAGAAACCCTTCAAAAATCGTGAAATCATAACGTTTTCTGGTTTAGATATAATCATGATTTTTCTCCTATCCTGTGACTTTTTAGGAAAATGGCTGTCTAGGTAATAGGTGACGGCTATGAACCTATTCTCAGCATTAGTAAACATTTATAGGTTCTGAGTGACCAAGGTGGTATGTTGTGAATTTACCATTTCCATATGAACAGGAATTTTCATTTGGCCTGCGATGCTTTGCTTAACTATCTTATTTTGCTGGTCTTTGGATGATATATCTTTCATCCTGCTGAAACTACATTCTTTTTAGTCACTTGTTTAAGACTGGCCTCGTGATTGCTTTATGTCCTGTTCGCATTCAAGCAAGCTCTTTAGTAGCAATGGGGTCAGAGGTAGGTGTACAGGAGAATGCAGTTCTAAGGAGGTTACATGAGATTTTCACAAAGACCCGTAAGTGTAAAAGATTTGTTAAATGAAGTATGTGTGATGTTGAGAACAAATACCTAAACTTTTCATTGTTCACATAGTTTTTAGATACATTTTTTATAATATACATAATATTTTTTATCATTTTAAATACTGCCTTAACCAGCATTCTCTTATAAAAGGCCACATTTTAACATACAAGGGCAGCATCTTTATTACTCTACTATACAATACATAATTAATTCATAAATGATTCAGCTTAGGTAGCATAAAAATGAATTATAGCATAAGCCTTTGTAAGTATGCGTTAAGCTTATGGTCATTGCTACAGCAGGCTCCATGATACTCTGATATTCTTACAAGTCTTCCTGTCTTTGGCTCTGAGAGGTTATCTATCTATTTGATTCTAAATCAGAGGGTGTTGTGTTCTTAAAATCCCATTGCAGTTATTATTAGAAAGGCAACAAAGCAAAATAGAGCACTTGCTTTAGATAAGTGCTTTAGATTCAGTCAGCAAAAGGTGAAAAAGGGAGGATGAGAAAAATAATAAAGGGGGAAAAATGTATAGGAGGCAAACTGATATAGGAGGAAGCTAGTTGAAGCAAGTGGAGGCAAAGAGGAGGGCAAGAAGAAAATAGAATGAGGAGATGAGCAGGTGAGATGAGCAAGATCAGGCATGAGAGAAGGAAAGGACAGGAGGAGGGGGGAGGAGGAGAAGGAAGAAGGAAGGAAGAGAGGAGGGAAATAGTGTAGTGCATGACATAGGAGAGTCTCCTGGGAACATCTGAGGACTCTTGAACAGGACTCATTGTTTCAAAACTCAATTTTCCCCTGTAATTCAAGATTTTAGAGATAGGAAAGGTGAAGCTTTTTGAAAGGTTTACTATACCTATTCCTTGGATTGAAAAAATAATTTTCATTGTCTAGTATGTTAAACTTCAAACTGGCAAAATGTTTGAAAACTTTTCACATTTTAAAATTTTGAAATATACATTTTAAGACTTTATTCCCCTAAAAAGCATAGGATTTTTTTAAACAAAATGATATCAGAGAGAATCTTTTCCAAGTCAACACTATTTCATTTAATCTCTCATTTTATTAAATATTTCTCTATCACCACTTTAATTGATGCAAAATATTCCAGTGCACTAGAGTTCCGTGAGCCATTGTTGATTTAGTCCATTCTCATAAAGAGGTTTTCTAGGGAGGCATTTATTTTCCTTTTGCTTCCTGCTTTATAAACTGAATAGTAATAGAAAATCTTTATACATATACCTGTGTGCATATAATATTTATTATTTCCTTAGCATCAATTACATAAAGTGAATCCAAGTTAATGAGTTTGTGAATTTTATGCCTTTTGTTACTCATTATCAAATTGTTCCTCAGAAGTTACTGATTTACAATCCTTCTAGCATTACCTGAAAAAGCTCCATGGGTAGTTGTTTCTACATTTCTTTATAATTAGTAAAAATGCTGACTTATTTTACTTACCTGAATTATACAGCAATTGAAAAATAAATGTGTTGAAGAATAACGAAGGCTATAATAACCTTGATGAGATCAAAGAATAAAAAATTCCCCCTATGAGTGATCTTTAAAAATTTCTTAAATAATGTTCTAAAGGCACTGTAATTGTTTAAGCAGGCAAAACTGATGGTTGGTGCTGAAAAAAAAGCCTATAGACTTAAAATTGGCTGCTATTTGATTAAAGGCCTTACTTTATTTTCTTTTCTTCCCATCTCCGTCTGCTCATTATAAACAAATTACTTGTGGAATTATATAAATGATCACCTCCTGTCAAAATTATCCAAATCAGCCTTTTGATATATTATGCTGTATATTCTGTGCATATCAGCTTCATTTCACATGAAGGTACCTTTTAAGGCCTTTCGAGTATAGAAGAGTTTACCTATTTGCATTCAAATATAATTCATAAATTATTTTGATATGATTACTATGTATTAAATGCTGTAACTATGTAAGTACTTAAGTATCATTGGAATAATTAAAATACAGTCATACTGTATTTTATATTTTAAGCCTAAAAATATAATTTATAATTATATTTTAAGGCTAAAAAATAGTAACTTCAAGTGTAATCATTTCTTTTGATTTTTGAAAGTGTCTTTTGCCTAAACAATATATAAAAGGAGAATCTGAACTTATATAATTGGTAAAATAAATATTGTTCTTTACAAGGGAATTTTTAAATCGTTATTAATTCCTTAAAATTAATTCTAAAAATCACTTGAAACTTATAAATAAATATACTGTCTTTAAATAGCTTTGACATTTGGCCATCTCAAAAAACTTCTGAAATAATTTTGATAGAAATTATATTTTACTTAGTTTTTCTTTGCCATTTCAGACTTTCCTTAGTCTATTCCTCTTATCTATATTTTAGCATTTCCCCTCATTAGTGTAACATTTGAAACCAAAATTATCAGTTTGCCTCTAATAAATCATGTCTCAAGATGGAAATCACCTTGAAAGAAAATTCTTGATTTTAGAAATCACATGTTCTATGGAGAGGAAGAAAAAAAGAAACCTAAACTGAAAACAAAGACAGTTTTATAATCAGCCAAAAAGAGGAGAATTGCCCAAGTGAAAAATATATATCTATTGTACTGAGAGAATTTTAGAAGCTGACGAAATATTTTAGGTAGAATGATTTAAGATAATTGCAGCAGTCAAATTTAATATAAAGGGAAGAGAGATGCCAAAGTTAAGAAAAAGTTTCAGGGTTGTTTTTGATTAGAGAACAAGACAGATTTGAGATTCTTTTTGTGGTAGGTGGGGTTCTTTCCACATTGTCTAGGCATTTAGTTTTGATTTTTAAAATAAAAAAAATCATTTAAATAGTATTTAACTACTATCTCTCACTTGTAATGATTTAGATGAGTGGTTGGAATTTTGCAATTTATAAGAACTAAATTTCAATTATATTAAAAAATAATACATCTTCTTTTGTAAGGCATTTCATGTAAAAAAAATGTTAAGTTTTCCCTGATCTATATCTAGTCATATACTTTTTCTCTTTGTACATAGATAAGACTTTCCAAGGCACTCATGAATATTTTGGTGGCTCCCATGGGGGTCTGACATTTCAATATTTCCTGCCATGCTTGAAAAGGAAGCATTTCAAAAAATTAAAGGCACTGATAAGCAAACCCTTCATTAATAAAACAGACTATTAAGTTTGCAGCTCCTGTACTTAAAATTTTCCTATTTTATCTAAAATTAATTTGCAGGTACCAGGAACCTTTTTGAAGTCTGAAAAAAAAAAAAAAAGAGAGAGACGAAGTTAAGGGCAAGATTTTAAAAAAAAAAAAGTCTTCATCTATAGTACATCTCTGCTCTACAGATCATTTTCTCCTTTATTTAATAATTAATGCCAGCTACACCAGCATGTTTAAATCCTCAACAGATAAGAAATAATTAAGTTAACACCACTCAAAATGATATGTAACATCTCAATCAGTGAGAATTTTAAAGTGGTAACAACCAGAATGAAATTATTGGAAGCTGCACTGTAGGATACGTTTTTTTTTTTTCAAAGTCAAAGGCACATGCATACAGATGCAAGAAACACCACACTTTAGTGAAGTTGTTGTATCATCTGCTAAAATAACTAATGTTGCTGCCAGCAATCTAATGAATACTCAGTGACACACAGACACTACTCTTCTGCCTTTTGAAGTTAGTTCTAAATTTGAAAATTAGATATATCTCTGGATGTCAAGCCTCCCTTCATTTTCCCTTTTCCCCAGTCTTACCAATACTAAATTGCTTGGATGAAATAAAGGGCTTTGATAGTCCCAACCCTCTCCTTTCAGCTCAAGGAGATATAACAGACTTGAACAGCAGAAATACCTCAGTGTTTGTCTGTCTGCCTGTCTCTCTCTCTGATTCTCTCTCTCTCTGTTTCTGTCTCTCTCTCTCTCTCTCTGTGTGTGTGTGTCTTTCCTTTCTCTTCCCACTCTGGGAAACCATTTATAATATGTGCCTTTGCTTGTGAATGGCTATGTGTCATAGGGATGGTGTAAGTCAAGAAAATGCACCATAAAAAGCCGTTTTTCAGCAAACACACTCCTTGCATTATTTTTGACAACTACCTAACATTTAATTCACCCAGATAATTTGCATGCTTTAATTGGACCCCCCACTTTAATTATTTTGCTTTATCTGAGAAATGGGAAAATGACATGAAACACAAAAGTCCACTAAAAGCAACAACAGACAGCAGTGACTTCGTCTTTTATCTGTAATTGTCTTCATCACCCAACACTCATCGTTAGCATTATCATGTTTAAATTTCATGGAAGCTTATTGCATGTCAGGCAAATTGTTAAATCATTTCCAAAGAGTTTTGTCTCTTTAGCTTTCCATAAAAGAAAGCCTGGAAATTCCACTCTTCCAGGCCAGTGGACGAATTTCTAAGATGCTATGTGGTTACTCCCTTCTGTCCCTAGAGAAAGACCTAAAAGTACACATTAATCTAAAGTCACCACAGTGCAGTATAATCATTGTCTGGAGACATTCAACTATTTCCAAGCCAAATTCCCAGTCTAAACTGAGTGATCCAAGAGATACCTTGGGCAATTGCAAAGAGCTGGCTAATAGGTAAGTGGCAGCAAATCTCTGCTGTCTTGGTTTAAGAACACAGATGAGGTGAAGGAACAAGGACTTTACAAGTTATTGACAGCAGGGCTGGCTGACAGGCTTGTGAGTGGATCCACCCAAATGTGGTCAGGTCAGTCTGAGTAGCAGGAAGATGAATCACAGAAAAGGTAGGCATAGCTCTGCTTCCTTTCCTCCCTGTTTCTTTCAGGACTCCAACCCCTCAACTTATGACAACACTCACTATCAAAGCAAATCAGGCTGAGAATAGCCTCAGCAAGAGTGCTATTATTCAATTTGTTCAAGTTCTTTCCCTCCCCATGTCCAAATCTTGGGATATTTAATTTAGATAGTATTTTTAGTGGTTTATTTTCCCGAAATAACCAAAAGGCATTCTACACCACAAAGAGTATATGTACCACATCATGCTGTTTGTAGTGTAATGTTCATTTATTCATCCCTCCAGTGTGACTACAATGGCCTCATGAGTACCCCAGATTTACCTATCTTTTGCATTTACCACATAATATTGAGTAAATTATTTCCTTTATAGTGGAGATTCTGTCTCATTCATCTTTTTATCCCCAGCTCCTAGCACGAAGTCTGGCATAGAGCTATATTCATCAAATATGTTTTGAAATGAATTGAACTGAGGCAATGTATATCTTATTTGTTTATGTATGCATGTAAAATTTTTTCTCTGTAAGTAATAATTTGATCCATTAATGATGACACCAAAAGTCAAGGATAGGCCCACTTTTTTCCTGAGTATCTCTGAGGGACTAAACAGCATGCAAACATTAACTAAGAAGCATTCAAAAACCATCCTGAAATGTACTGGTGTTTTTTTTAAACACTCATGGTCCTATGAATACAATAAATTCCTAGAATTAGAGAAAACAAAATGTATTAGGCAGAGCTTTCAAGAATAAAACAGAACCAATAAAACTGGTGTGGGGGGGAGAAGCGGGGGGAGAGAGAGAGAGAGAGAGAGAGAGAGAGAGAGAGAGAGAGAGAGAGAGAGAGAGATGGAGAGAGAAATTGATTTTAAGGAGTTGGCTCACTCAGTTATGAAAGCTTGGCAAGTCCAAATTATGCAGGGTTCAAAATTGCCGCAGGAAAGTTGATGTTGCTGTTCAAATCTAAGGACAGTCTGGAAGCAGTATTTCATCTTTGTTGGGGAACATCAGTCTGTTTTCTCTTAAGGCTTCAACTGATTTGATAAGGTCTACCTACATTATGGAGGATAATCTGCTTTCTCAAAGTCTATTTCCTTAAATGTTGATCTCATTTAAAAACACTCTCACTACCACATCTAGACTGGTGTTTGACAAAATATCTAGGTACTCGGTCTTGCCAAGTTCACATATAAAATTAACCATTACACAAATTATGGGAATGGGAATTTTGGAATTTTCTTTTTCAATTATCTCAGTTGAGTGAAGAAAATGTCAGGAAGAATTGATTAAAAGCCCAGAAGATAAATATTAAGCTTGTCAACTTACACTAAGTAAAAATTTGCCAACCTGTACTAACTTTTTCTGCATTTACTGTCCATGGAATTTAAACTTGTGAATTTAGGAATGATTGGAATTTGCATACTTTAGCAAGGCATTTAAAAACCTGCAATCCACTTTTCTAATCACTGTCACCTCTGCTAATGCACCCAAAACTTCCCAGAACTAATGATCCACAGAAAGCTATGAACTTTTGTGTCTCACTAATTTTGCAGAATTCTTGACCAGTCCATTTAAAGTCTAAACCCAAATTAAGATTCTGCTCAAATGCCATTTCTTATAAGTCTTCTGTAAAAATGCATGTGGAATAAGTAGTTCCCTGTCTTCATCTATGCTTCCATAGTATATAATTTATGCCTTTATTAAAACAGTCTCATTTTATTCATTATTATTGCTGTATAAGTCTGTCTTCTGCAGTACATAGTGAGCTCTTCTATGTAACTGGGCAAAGTACTAGATCCTTGACACTCTAAGTGTGGTCCTCAGATTAGCAGCATCGACATTGACTGGGAACATGTCAGAGATGTAGAATTGCAGGCACATGTTTGGCCATTTGAAAAGCTATGAGTATTTTAACAAGATCCTCAGGCGATTTTTTGATATTCAAATTTGATAAGCACTGTTCTAGGTGTTGATATAAACAGAAATGACTCAGGCAAAATTTCCACATTAAAGAAACTCATGTTCTAATAAAGAGATTACTATTAATTTCTAGAACAAGCCGTTTTCCTCTCAGATTGAGCATTTGTAAGATCTATTCCATATGCCAGAGATAATCAAAACTCCCTTGGTCTTCCCTGCCAAATTCCTGGACTCCACATGTTTTCTGTGTCACAGCTTAGATTTCAATGCTATATGAGATTCAAAGTAAAATGTATACTAAGCTATAAAATAAGTATTAAAAAATTCAATACATTTGTGTGCTCCCCACCAGTACAATCGCCTAACCAGGTATTATTAAGTTCAGCCAAAAGTGTTTGTGTATTGTTGGTTTTGTTTTGTTTTGTTTTCCAGTTTCTGTGGCTTATGCCTAGTCACAGGGCTAGTTCTGACTGTTGGAAAACCATCAATTCTTCAAACACACAAGTGAAGTGTCTCTTTTTCACACTGCCATGAAATGCTAATGAGGACACATTACATATCATTTTTCTGCTTTCTTTTTTAGTTTACTTGTGGTCAGCATAACAGTAGGAATCATTCTCTGCTGTACAGTGTTACCTTTAGTGTCTTATTCAGAACCTGGTGCCTGGTGGGTCCTCAATAAATGTTTGTTGATTTTGTGAATGAGTGATGAATGCAATTAGATATACAACAGCTACACACCAAAAAAGGAAGGGACAGATGGAAAGAAAGAAATTTTTACAAAATCTAATTGTCAAAGTAAGGGTTCTTTGATGCAAAGGTAGGTTTTTTTCTCTCAATTCTAACAACCATAAGGAAGAGTTTTTTAAAAATATATTTTATTGTGGGTGCCACAAATTTTATCTTTAATAGTTTGAAATTAAATTTATCACTCCTCCCCATCCCCGAGATTGCGATTATCAGGTAGTGAGTACCAAACAGAAGTGAGGATGATTAGAAAAAATAATTTGCTCCTAATCAAATCAGTAAATGCCACCCTGACTCTATTCAGTTATTTCAGGTACTCAAGTTGTTTCAGGTACTCAACTAAAATTAAGAATTTAAATCCGTAATCTCACAACTAAATCCTTTCCTCCATCCATATTGAAAAAAATTCTTGTCCAAGGTTAAAGAAATACCCCTTTGAATTTGATCAAGTATTTCCATTTTAACTTCGAGAAAAAATTGTAGAGTTTGATATTTCTCTCAGGTGCTTGCAGGGGGCTTAGTTTTAATATCATTTTTCTTAATGTGTTAGCTGTTATTTTTACATAAATAGTTTAGCAGCAGGCTATATATTAAATCTTGGAGTACATTGTATTCTTAGTATGTCTGAAAATAAATAAAAGCACACAGAAGAAACATTTATGAAAACTTATATACCTTCCCATATATTCAGCTGAAAAAATAGAAATTTATTAAAGAAAACAAGAGATGCTTTTGAGTTATGGAAGATAATGCCCTGAAATAAACATGAATAGGACCAGCTCTTTGAAAAATCTCTGGATCGTGTTATGGTCAGTTTTAGCAATTCTGGTGACAACTTTAATGATGGATTTATTATGGTTCAGATCATATTTGTACAATGCCTTTAAAAGGAAGCAGCTGGGCACAGAGCTTTGCTGAGAGGACATTTGTATGACTACTGGCATTGGGGAATGCATGAGGAATGGCCACAAATCTTCAGGCTTGTAAGGCATGACCAATTTGGGTAAAGCACTTGAGTCAGCTCTCTCAGTGTCTATCCCTAGGCACCACAGAGATACCCATCACCACTGCTTCTTAGTGCTCAGGGAAAGATATTAGAAAGACTACCAAATTGTCTTAGCCTAATTAACTGGAATTCAAACTGGGGCAATATTTGACGTACTCTAAATTATTTTACACCTAGGTATGGCTATTTTTAGCACATAGTGAGACACTATTTTGCACCAACATAGCACTCTCATATTTGCAAAGTATTGAAACATATTTGAGTTAATATTTTGTACTAGAGGGTAAAATTTTGTAATATTCCCATAGTGAAGATGGAGAAGCTGAGGCATGAATAAATTAAACTATCTAAGCCTAGTTATTTTTAATTATGAAAAAGACCTACATAGTAAAATCTTAAATAGCAATAGAGGATCATGAACTTTCTCATGGCCAGCATTACCTGATATGTTTCCCCATGCATGACAGTGACTGACTTGATAATTCTCATAGTAATGTCACATCATCCTTCTGGGTAGTATCACACAGATGATTCTGACATCCTCACTCCTCATCTTTAGTGAGAATCATGGATCTGAAAGAATGACATTCGTAGATTCCAGGAGAGCCTGAAGTTATATCTGTTAATTATTTCGTCTAAAAATAGCTGCTACATTTTATTTCCATGTGAATGAATGGAATTTTTCAGAATTGACTATTTTTGAAATGTGTTTGCAGTTTAGTAAAGAAATACCCAATTTCTTAGCACTTATTATGCAAAAATCACAAAGTAATTTTTCACCTGGTAGACTAGGCTAATAATTCACAAGATTTTGTCATATTGTCATGTTATAAAGCCTTCTATGACTGTCCATTTTGAATGAAACTTCAATTTCTTATGCCACAGCTTGGCTCCAGTTGCCAAGAGAAGTTACAGAATTCTACACCGATTTAACTATTTTTTTAAAGTTCTGGAAGAACATAATTGTGCTTGTCCTAAAACAGATATCCTGCTTTCTATGCCAATCATGAACCTCACCAGCTTCATTACCTGGATCTAAACTTACCTGTTTTAGAATGTCTTTCTTGATGGTTAGTCCCAAATTTTTCTCTCAACTCCTTGTTTGGGGACATTTAGCACAGATGTATTAGTTATACGGCTCTTAGGATATTCCAGGCACTGTTTTAAGTTCTTTGTTTAAACCTCACAAAAGTGTTATGGAGAATGTTACTATAGTTTTCATCATTTAACAGATGACAAAGCTGAAATCCAGAGATATTAAGTAGTTTGACAATGAACATGTAAATTAGTGAGAGGTGAAGGTAGGATTTGAACCCAGACCACAAAACTTCAGTGGTCATGCTTTAAGTGTCTTGCAATGCTGTCTTTCAGGAAGAGTGTAATTTGTTATTTATTTCTTAATCTTTTTCATTGTGATTTAGATATTCTTTCCTAGTAAAATTCATAAATCTCTCTGCTCCAAATATGCCATTTAGGTGTCTTAGGCCTGCAGAACTACATTAGTATGTATTTTCTGTAAGATTTTATAATTTGATTCTGATAACTTCTGAAACTTGTCAATTCTCAAGGTCACATTATATTTTAATTCTGTCCTTCAAGGTGCTAAATAACCCTTCCCAGTCTGATGTTATTAACTAAGTAAATGAGCATGTTTTGAGATGATTGATGGAATTATTAAATAGCACTCATCCTAGGACTGACCCCATTAGTCATGTTTCTCAACTTTGATATTGAACTATTTGGACTACCACTGTGAAACAAATTATATACCTACTTATTGGTAATATGGTAAGTATTTCAGCTTCCTCCAATCCTTTCAGGAAATAAGGAGGACATAAGAAAATATGTTAAAATTCAAAAATGTTCTCAATCACTTTTATTTATTGATGAGATTGTCAGGTTTAGCAAAAACCTTCCTAAACTTCAGATAATTATTAGTTAATTATAGTAATTATTAATTTCTGAATTCTTGATAGTTTTTACCTTTAATGTAAGAGAAAGATTCTTTTGATAGCATTTGTTTTCTTATGAAATGATCCTCATTATTTTACAGTACCTATTGGTGGTAGAGATTTATGCATTCAAAAACAAACCAGGTTTTTAAATTGTCCATTCATTTTTCTTTCTTCAGTTAAAAAACCTATATCTGCAATTGGAAATATTTATGAAATCTATTTTGCATAAAATTCAAAATATAAATGTAATACATTTTAAGTTTGTAAAATATATTTTTGAAAAATCCACAAACATATCTAGCCAATAACATCGTATTATTTTCATAATATATATTAGCTTTTTGTATAATGGCATCAAATTTTTACAGTAGAATAGTGTTAGTACAAAACAACCTATTTTAAAACAAGTCATATTTTTCTTATGTATTAATATATTTAGAATGTTCAATTTTATGGAAAAGCTTCAAACTACCTTCATTTAGTTACCTTAAAGTTGTTGGTTTTTGTTTGGTTTAGTTTGGTTCATTTTTTTTTTAATTGGGAATGGTGATAGTCTTCAACATTATTGAGTCTTATTGCATTTAATAATTGTGCTGCCCAATTAAATAAATAATAAAAAGGCTGTTTTACTCTCTATAATTCCTTACAACTTTTCACTGTGATCCTATGATCAGGGTTTGTCTGAAATTATAACTTTCCAAATCAACATGTAATAATGTCCTGTCCCCTATCTTTAATAAATTGGATGTGAATTTCACCTTGTTACCCACTACTACAATTAATTTAACTTTCAGTACATTTTGGGGCTACTGCTTTTTGTTTTCTAGATGGCATAGAACAAAGGTTGAATTGGGAGCTCTACAGTACACCCAATTTAGAATTTAATTAACCACTAAAGTTAAAAGCAAGGGCAGTCCCCAATAAGCTGACAGTGAAAGTCGTGGCTGCCCTAAACCTGATAAGAAAGAAACCGTGAGTTTTAAATTGAGATCACTACGAGCATAGCCATGGGTTTAGGCAGTGACAAACTGTAGTTACAGATTCCAACAGCCCCTGATGAAAAGCTGTTCTCATTCCCTAATGCTTTATGGGAGAGCTGCAGCTTCTTGGAATATTTTTCAAGCAGAAAGCCATCATCATGACAACACTAGAGTAAAAGAGGGCAAAAAAAATTTCTTTCTGGTAGGGAAATAAAGACATCTTAAGCTTGACTTCAAAAGCTCTCTACAGCAAACAGTGGCTGTGGAAATACCGTTTCATCTTTGCCTCTGGGATATTATTAAGCTTTTCTAGTAGCTCTAACTGCAGGAGAAGGGATTACAGAAGTTGCTGCTGTGTAGCTGCCTGCCATACAAATATCTGGAAAAGCTGGGATCATGGATTTGTAATAGGGCCAGTGATTAGTCAACCCCAAGAAACTGACCTGGTAATGAATACCACGATATATTCCTTTTCATACCATGCAAATAAAAACATGCAAGACACTTCCACTTTTTTGCTGAAATGTCAAAAACTTCCCTTTGGTCAAAGTTTGGAAAGCACAACTGGGCCAGGTCTAGCTCTACTTAACTATAGCATGTACAGTCCAGCAATGCGATTCACAATGCATCACTTAAGGTTGTGTCAGCATTTCTATGATGAATCCCTACCTTCAAAGATTGTAGCTCAATTGTTTAAAAATCCACTAGCAACTGCAATGACCCATGCGGTTCTGCTATGGAAACTATACCTTATCATTTTAGCACAGAGAGCAGTAACTCAATAGAAATTAGTCAACAAAGGTCCTTTATTATTACTGTTTATTTGATTTGATTGTTCAATATGTTTTCTCAAAATCATTTTTCAGCCAAATGTAACTAATGTCCATTTGACATGGATGGATTGCTGGTCATTTTTTAAAAAAAGAAAAACAAACCAATTCCATTTTTTTTAAATGAATGTGTATATGTAGAGTGCATTTAAACATGTCATCAAATATTTGTAACTGAGATTGACTGAAATTTAATTTCTCTGAGTAAATAATAGCCATAGCTATTATTTAACAAATAATTCTAACAAAATAAATCCTAATGAAATAAAATTAATAATGGATATAGAATAAGTACTAGGTGACTTTATAGTTGGTATTTTTCTTATAGATTAGAATATGAAAATAAATTTAAAGTGTAATATATATGCATACTTTTTTTTTTTTTTTTTTTTTTTGAGACAGAGTTTCACTTTATTGCCCAGGCTAGGGTGAGTGCCGTGGCGTCAGCCTAGCTCACAGCAACCTCAAACTCCTGGGCTCAAGCAATCCTGCTGCCTCAGCCTCCCAAGTAGCTGGGACTACAGGCATGTACCACCATGCCCGGCTAATTTTTTCTATATATATTTTAGTTGGCCAATTAATTTCTTTGTGTTTATAGTAGAGATGGGGTCTCGCTCTTGCTCAGGCTGGTCTCGAACTCCTGAGCTCCAACGATCCGCCCACCTCGGCCTCCCAAAGAGCTAGGATTACAGGCTTGAGCCACCGCGCCCGGCCATACATGTTATTCTAGTTGGGAAAAACACAATATACTTGGTAGTTAAATTTATCTTCTCAGTACAAAGAAATACCAGAACATACAATGATGGACCTAAAATGCATAATCAAAATTGAGCCACAAAGTATCTTGAAACATAGAATAAAATTACTTTTAACCAACAGTAACATTATCTTGATTTGATTTGGGCAAAGGCTGGTATATTTGACAACCATCCTTTAGATACAATTTATTGCAGTGTTTTGCTATTTTTAAAAAGCTTCTAATAATTAGGTCTCGTTCTCTCTCTCTCTCTCTCTCTCTCTCTCTCTCTCTCTCTCTAGGTCTCCATAGCAGAGGTTTATATTCTTAATTTTCCTATACAGTTGAAATATCAAGAAATCATTCTATGATCATTTTCTGATTGTATACCTTGTCTAGATCATCAATAGAATACATTAGTGCAGACTTACCATTATTATTTTCCTCAATTTCATCTTTTTAAATGCAATGTATTTTACATCTACAATTTCCAGTAATAAAGATTTATAATAAAGGAGTGTCACACAGTAAATTTATACCTCTTCTAAATTTACCCTGAAAGCATGTACTTTTAAACAAAGATATTATAAGTAGTCTATTATTTTATTTTCTTATTTTAGGCTGTCCTTTGCCCATAAGCAATGTGGTGTGACCTTGCATATCAGTATTATTTGAATAGACATTCAGTAAAAAAGGAACAATTAAAATCTTATTTAGTTCACTAATTGAAGAAAAAAGTACATCTACCTGCCTAATTTGAGAAGAATGATATATTTCTACAATGTAGATTAAAATTATTATGCACTTTTAGATTATCATAATACTTCAAGCTTTTATAAAAAATATTTTCAAAATGTAAAGTTTATTTTAATCAAATGATCAGCTGATTTGGAACTATTTAATAATGCCTTTTGAAAATGCTACTTAAATGAAGTAAATGTTATTGTAAAATATACCCATATACATTAACTTAAGACTGAGTGGTATAATCAAATTATCACTTATTTTAGGTGAGACTAAAATTACGTTAGGGTTTTTAAAATAGTTTAAAGTTGTGGGGTTCCTTTTTGAAAAGTAACTATTTGCATTCCACTTCTTGACACGAAGCTTTAAATATCAAAGTGCTTTGATGAATAATAAATACAAATATAAATGAATAAACAATCTGATGCCAGGAAAGAGGCAGATAAATATTCAAAGGAGGTGACTTTGTGTTTTGTTTTTTTATTTTATAATGTATTTTGCATTTGGCCTAGTCAACAAATAAAAGAAAACAGAAAAATAAAATAAAATATTTACTATACAGATAAGCCACTCTTGTAGTTCCTCTATTTCCTGATGAGTCTATGGCATATAAATCCAATGTTCTGTTATACAGGATGATAATTCTGCCTTGGCATTTTATTCTCTATAATATAGTGGGGGTGACCTATGAATTGTGAGGGTTTCCAAAGTGATTTTAAAAATCAGTCCTTATGGCAGAAGAAAGACAGTATTTAATTCCTCCGTAGCTGTTGCTGCTCTATCAAATTTATTGCCAGTTTTAGGGCCCAGCCAGGAGAAGTGCTCAGCGCTGCTCCTGCTTTTCTGATTCAGAAGCACAGGCCATATAGGCAGCCAGTTCAAGAGATTTCATGCCTGGGGATCGAGGCATGGTGGCAAGTATTCTACGGCTCTGAACTAGAAGACTTCAGAGAAAGGTGTTTATTTGTATGATATGCTAGGAAAGCTGGGATATATTAAATATAAGCAGAAGTACAGATTCCATCGCTGGTTTCCTGTTTGGCTGAGAAAGTCATGGGTCAGGCTGATGAAATGTAAAAGGCAGAGAGTTAAAGTTTTCCTCCTGCTGTGATCAGATGTTCTTTGGATTCCAGTGGAGGTAATCTTTAAAGGAAACATGGCAGAGCTTTGGAAGGCTTTGCATTCATGACCCACCAGTAGCCCATAGGCTCATTGGAGGCGCCAGTATGTGTGCTAGCCTGTGGTCAATTTTTATCCTGCTATTCTTAGATACTCTAAAATTACAGACCTTAATCTCTGAAGTAGGACTTTAACTCCCACCATGCAGAGGTGCCAAAAATAAGGCACCAATGATGTCTTTTAAAAATAAGATAGAAAGAATTTATATACTTATGTCTCTATAATGTTCCAAACTCAATAATAACTTATATTTTAGGATTACTTACAATTTACAAAGGGCTTACAAATGCCATATGATTCAATTTTCAGAATAACTTTTGAAGTTAATGGAAAAAATTACAAACTCTCCATCCTTTAATTTTCTTAGCAGAAAACAGTTTGTTATTGAATAAGTGACTTCTTCTGGCAAATAAACAAGAAATAAACATAAGCTTCCACATCTTGGTCTTATATCTAGAGCAGACATAAATACTCATGGTGTAGTAGGATCTCTAGGAAATTCAGACCTTGTTCACACAAGACCTTTCAAAACAGTATACATGGCATACATTAAAGGAAACAAGTTTACCTTCCCACTCTCATGAACCAATAAAAGACAAAGATCAGTACACACAATATCTGACTCCAGCTTTAAAAGTTTCAGGTAATGGGATCTAAGTGGAAGCATATCCTAACCATAAGTAAATGCAATGTCAAATAAATTTTGTCTTGATACACAGTATCTCTGTGTATGTTAATAGTCTATGTCTTCAATATAGTAAATTGATATGAAATTATAAAAAAGACCCTGTGTACAAACGGAAATAAATAAACTCACTGTATTTCATATGAATAACACAATCACAGTGAAGGAGGAAAAAGCAAACCAAACAATTGCAGAAATAAGTAGATAAATCAAATTAACGCATGTAACTTTTAAACTCAAATTTTTGACTGTATACTGTCAGACTAAGGGGAAAACAGAAGTGCAAACAAATCTTGAACTCTTTCTTGTAAGTTGTGTTTTCATAGCAGTGTAAGTCTAGCAATTCTAAATCTATTTTATGTGTAGTGTCAGATTGAGTAAATGAGTAAGTATGTTGATGTTTCGAGCCACTTGTATTCATTGTGGAAGAGGAGGCATAGAAATATAGATGGAGGAAACACAGGCAAACACCAGGAGGTGGGTTGAAGTTAGAGGTATAGGTATGTATTCAGCATACATACATACCCACATACATGTACATGCATAGAAATCTTAGTTTTATGTACTCAATGGGCCTAGAATTAATGATATCCTAAAAAAATAAGCATACTTATATCTTGATTTGTAATTATGATTTCCCACTGAAAGGAATTAGGACTTAGAGAATTGTCTGGATTCATTTCAAGGCTAGAAAATGAGCCTGAAAATTGTTTAAGAATGTAAAAATGTGCTTAAAAAAATAGTAATAATAGTGAGGACATAGCAAAAGAATTAAAGAGGCAACTGAAAGAAGTTACTAAATCCCCAATATTTGGGGAAAATCTGGAACAATAGAAGTATAAGCATAAATAAGGACAATAATGGAAGATAGTCCATTGAATAAGATATGAATTTTGATGTCCACACTGATAATAAAAGGTTATAAATGATAGATGATAGACGGATAGAGATAGGTATAAACAGATATACACAAACTGACATAGGAAGTAGGGAAGAAGGCAGGCTCAACTAATAGTAGAATTCAACTAATTCAACTAAAGTAGAATTCAACTAATAAATGTAAACAAAATAGTGATGACAGAAAAATTGCCATTTTTCTATCATCATAGTAGAAATTGTTTGTGGCAAGAATTATCAAAGGATGCTAAATCTAGCCATGAAAGTTTACAAGGAAAGTGTCACCTTACAGATTAGTTACTATTTACAAAATAAATAAATAAAATAAAATAACAAATTAACATTACCTGGGAAGGATCCAACCTCACTTTTGTGGAGTGGCTCAATACATATGTATTAAATAAATTGATAGTTTCCCAGTAGGCACCAGTAAATTATGCAGACCATCCTATGAGCGCTTTATTGAAACCAATTCCTATTGCTTTCTCTTAGCTTCCACATATTAGTTGGTTTAGTCAAGTAGTAACCACTTCTTGCTTTTATTCACAGAGAAAATCTTTGTTCAACAACACTAAGTTAATCTGTCCTAAATCACTAAAAACACCTTCTTCGAGTAGACTACAAATAAACCCAGGAGGACCACACAACAAAAACATCTGCTTAGGTTCAAAACTGAAAACTCTGTATCTCACAGATTGTGGAATTATTATTATAATTATCAACAACAACATCACAACACTCATACAATTCTCCCTGTGTGATGAGAATGCCATATGAATTATCTAATTTAACATTAAGCAGAGTAAATTGTTATAATTTGAATAGCCAATTTTAAGAACATCTACACAGATATGCTCCTATTGTAAAGAAAAGTTTCTTTCACCTCCCTGAGGTTGCTGGCTAGGTCTGAAATAAAAATTGACGAAGAGATTAACAAGAGAAAAGCATAATAGATTTATTTAATCAGAGCTTTATATGACACAGGAGCCTTCAGAAATGAAGAACCAAAGATACAGGGGAAAGTTCTATTTTATGTTTAGATTCAATGAAATAGAAACAGCCATATAGAACTGTGATTAGACAAAAAAGGAATGGCTGAAAGGTAATAGACCGGGGACACCCAGAAAGGCCTTTGTTCAGACTCCTGTCCTCTCTGTGTGGCATTTCTTCCTACCAGGTATAGGGCAAGACCCTTTCTAGAGTGAGGGTCTTGTGAACTGCTATAAGACAAAGTAGGTAAGAAAATTTCTTTATGGCCTCCCTTACACAGAAAGCCAGGGGAAGATTAATTAATATTTTTAGGTTTTAATGGTTGGATTTGGGGAAAAGAAGTTCGTCTTCAGGCGAGGAATTCAAATTCCTATGGCCCATCTTGAGGGGAAAAGGGAGCAAGAAAGTAGGAGAAGACAAAAAAGACCTCACTTCAGAAGCCCTCAGTTTCCTTAGCTCAAAGTACTAACCATACCAAGGCACCATACTTTGGGGTATCATGCTCTGAGTCCTGACATTCCTCAAATTATTGCTCCTTTATTATGTTTGCCTGCATAAATTTATTTTTTGAAAAAAATTGCATCTGAGGAAATTCTGATAATATTTTGGGGTAAATTAATTTGAAAATATATATGCAAGTTACTTGATCTGTTTATGTCCAAAGCAGTTAGTATTCTAATATACAGACATCACCTCACTCTATGATGACTAAAATTCTATGCAAATGTCTCTTTCTTGACACAAGAAAGTTTGATAATTGGGACGTAAGAAGCTATTAATAAGAGAACATGGGATCTGGACTGAGAAGAACCATTTTCAACTCCAGCTCTGTCAACTTTCACTGTATGATATTAGGAAAGTTGCCATTTTCAACTTTATTTTTCTCATCAGTAGCGATTAAAAAAATGGAATAGTTGTAAAGTGCCAATTTCACAGAGCTGTCATTGTAAAGATCAAATTATAGATGGAGTGGATGCTCAAGTTCTTTATAAACTATAAAGTAATGGCCAACAATTGATATCATTTGGAGTATCACTTCCAGTATAATCACCCTTATAATTCTAGAATCATTGTATTAAGTATCAGAAGAAAGTCATACAGGTCTCAAATGAATAAAATAATGTTACAAAATATGTGCTGAAAATCGTGGCGCTGTAACAGATTTGTACTACAATGAAAACCACAGAATACATACAATCTTAATGCGATGACTTTTTCTACTTATTTTTTTATATGAAAGGGTCTAATTCTGGGAATATGGTATTATATTTGCTTTTTAAATGTATCAATATTATTATAGCATATCAAAACCTCTGACAGTTTAAGGGAATTCTGACAGATCTCAAACTCTGAATTACAATAGGTTTAAATTTCCATGAAAATTTAAATGAACTTTTAGTCAGACCTTAAAAAAGGCTTCATGTTATATAATCAATACACCGAACATGAAAAGGAAAAAAAAATAAGAACATGAAGTAAAGTACTTTAAATCAGGTGCTTTATATAATTGAATAATAACAAAATTTATAAAAAAATTTATAATAAGATACCTATAAATCTATAAAAAATTGAAGGTGAATATTTACCTGATTTTCAACTCACAAAAAGCTTTCTAAATACAAAAGTTATATTGAGGGATTGGGGAAAAAGTAAAATATCAAAAGGTTGCTATATATGATGAAGTTCATCAGAAATAATAATAAAAAGCAAAGAATGAAGTATTTCTGAAAATAGAAACTAAAATAATTGATAACCTTAATAGCAAACTTTTAATGCAAGCTATAATAAGTGCTTAAACACTAATAGAGTAGCATAAAAATAACATGAACATATTTTGGAGAAAAAGAAATACAAAATACATAAAAACACATGAAAATATTTCAATCTTTGTATTACTAACAGATTTTCAAATTAAAATAGCCAACAGCTGCTATGGTTTTCCAACAAATCAGCAAATATTTTAAAAGTCATATTTAATATGTGTGCACTATAAGGTTCATCTATATACTCTACTGGTGAGAGTATAAATTGGTACAACCTTTTTGGAAAGCAATTTGTCAATACATAACAAAGTCTGTAAAAAGTTCATACCCTTTGGGGCAATAATTTCTCTTCTAGAGCTCTATTCCAATGAACTACAAAAAAATCCAGATAAACATTTTAATACAAAGATGAAAATCATAATGTATTTATAACATCAAAAATCTATAAGCAACTTACATGTCTTATGTTTGAATAATTTAATATATTTTGGTAGAGCTATAAGATAGAAAATGTAGTATGATTAAATGTAGATTTTTAAACAGTATTGACTGAAATGGGATAATGTTTATGATTTACAGTTAAGTTAAAAGTAAGAATGCAATTCAGTATCAAGCCTATTTACTATTACATAATGTGTGAAGCATTTAATACTTCAAATACACAAATTTAGAAACTTGTACAAATATATGAAATTGAGTAAATAATTTTCTACATAAGGTAAATTTTGTTACATATTTCTATTTTTCTTTATGCTCTGAATTCTTTATGAACACATTTTTCTAAAGACAAGGATATCATCAATTATAAGTGCATAAATTTCAATATAATTTACCATATTTCAAAGGACACTAAGTTTATATATCTAAATATTTAAATCTATCAAATATAAGTCACCAAAAACCTTATAAGATTATATATATGTACTTGAAATTATTCCGTATACAAGTACAAAAATATACACTATATTTTTCAATATCTACTCTTTATGACAATAAATTATAAAACCCTTCATAAGTAAAGTAAGTTTTTTTTTACTTGATGGTATAGTCTGTGAATATTGTTTGAATATTATTTTACCATGTCAATTTTTCCCTTCAAAAATTTGATTTTATAGAGCTGGGGGCCACCAACATCTAGACATCAATGTTAAAACCCCCTTTTGTCATTTGTTCATTTACAGTGCCCAATTTCAAATTGAAACTTTCTAATTTCCAAACAGCATAGCAACTGTATTCTCATCAATACCTCATCTCATATGGCACAATATGGAACTGAAAAAAACATAATAAAAGAGCTTATTCAATTTCTTCATTTTAGACAAGAAAGACAAGAATGAAGAGGGTTTTCCTCTTCTTTTATTTCCCTTAGATTTCCAGCAACTCTAATACCTTTACTAGTTATTTTCATCACATTTTCAATCATGTAACAATCTACAACTGTTGTATGTGCTATGAAAATACTTGAAATGGCTTTAAATCAGTCCTAGTGGACCTACGGTGAGATTTGTGGAGTGGGACAGAGGGGGCATTGTGTAACAAACAAACAAATCCATAATCACTTCATTGAGTCACAGACCTCAGGACTTCATTCAGTCCACACCTTAGGAAGAGGAGGGATTTAATCACAACAAAGGTGTATAAACTGGTTCATAGAGATTTTACTTTGACATGCAAAACCCAAACTTTTACTAATCGAGGTATAGCGAAGACTTAAACTTTTTTTTTGTTTGTTTTGTTTTTTTTGTTTGTTTGTTTGTTTTAATTTCAGCATATTATGGGGGTACAAATTGTAAGGTTTCAGATAATGCCCTTGCCCCCCTCCCCCCAAAAGTCTGAGCTTCAAGCGTGACCATCCCTCAGATGGTGCACATCTCACTCATTATGTATGAATATACCTGCCCCCCCATACCCTATTAATGTAGTTCCTATGTATCCACTTAGGTGCTGCTCAGTTAGTACCAGTTTGCTGGTGAGTATATGTGGTGCTTGTTTTTCCATTCTTGGGATACTTCACTTAGTAGTATGGGTTTCAACTTTGTTGCTTTTACCTTTTATTCTTTAAAGAATTGTGAGCAGACCATAGGAGAAAATGAGATGAGCTACAAATGAAACAACTGTGCACATGTTTACTAAGTTGTCTACTGCAAGACTTTTTTTTTTAATCCAACTCTGATTAAATTGTCTCCACAGCCTGCAATGAAGTAGAATAAAAGGTCAAGTAAGAAGCTTTCACAGTTCATCCCTCTGATTTTTTTTTCCTTTTTCATGTGAGTAATCCAATGTAAAAACAAATGGATCAGCCAGAAATCTCACTATAATACAGAATGGAAATTGGTACTAAACTTTCCCGGATCTGTTTTTCTGCTTAAGGACTCTTGTCCAGCTGCTAAATATTTAATTCTAATTGTCATATGCAATAATAATAATAATAAATAAAACTTTGTTCTCAAGAAGTAGAGGTAAAGATCTAAAAGTCAGTAAAAGAGAGAGCAAGTGTAAATAATGAATTTATGAGACAGAAAAAGCATTTTTTCAACAAATAACCTACTATTCCAAATATACAATAAATATTGAATACAGACATAATTGATCCTAAACAATGTAAATAGGCAAAGTAAATTATAACTTAAATGGCAGATATAAATTATAAAATCAATAAGAAATATAATAATTGTTTCAATGATTAGATGACTGGGTAGTTCCTATGATGATGTAGATAACATAACTTTAAAGAGAGTTTTGGGATTGTCTAAAAAGACTTATTTTAGAAAACATAATTATATCAAATACATTGTTCTACAAATAGATTAGAAAATATTTAAAGTAACCTAAGCACCTCTAGGTTATGTTCACCTATACAAACAAGCCAATCATTTTTCATAGGAAGTGATATTTTCAGTTGTCTTGATCTGTTTTGTGCTGCTATAACAGGATACCTGAGATAGGATAATCTAGAAAGCACAGAGATTTATTTCTTATAGTTTTGAAGGCAGGCAAGTCTAAGATTGAGGGGTCAGCATGTTGAGAGAACCTTTATGCGGCTTTATCCCATGGCTGAAGGCAGAATGGCAAGAGAGCAAAAGAGAGTGCAAGAGGAGGCTGAACTTGTCCTTTTATAAGTAATTCACTCCCAGGATAATGGCATTAATCCATTCATGAGGGTGGGGCCCTCATGATTTAAACACCTCTTAAAAGTCCTACTTCCCAACACCTCTACACTGAGGATAAAGTTTCTAACACATGAACTTTGGGGGACACTTTCAAACCATATTATCTGTCTTTTTCCTCACAGGGAAATGTATTATTTTAAAACTATAAAGAAATAAGATCAAGAGTGGTTTCTGCATTACATTGACTGAAATATAAATGCCTTTCCACACAAATGCAGAGTGGAGGAGAGTCGGCCTTCAGTGCTCAATCATGTGTCATTCACTAACCATATGATCAATATCACAAGCTGTCAAAACAGTCTGAACAGAATTTTCCAGAAATGTCATGTTATGGCTGCTGCAGTACCCCATTACTCTGGAAGGTTTACCTTAGTGCCTTAATATTCACTTCTAAGCTCTCTTACATTTCTTCCTGGATGACTCTGGACATTCATTTTGTATCCACACCCTTCATGCAAGAGTTTTCTTACCATGGCTGATTTAGCTGATTAGTAGCACAAACTGTTACCACATGGACACTTCTCTGAACAGGGAATCTTTATTATTAAATAGTAATGTTTAGGCTGGGCATGGTGGCTCACGCCTGTAATCCTAGCACTCTGGGAGGGTGAGGCAGGCAGATCGCTCAAGGTCAGGAGTTTGAAACCAGCCTGAGCAAGAGCGAAACCCCGTCTCTACTATAAATAGAAGGAAATTTATTGGCCAACTAATATATATAGAAAAAATTAGCCGAGCATGGTGGTGCATGCCTGTAGTCCCAGCTACTTGGGAGGCTGAGGCAGCAGGATTGCTTGAGCCCAGGAGTTTGAGGTTGCTGTGAGCTAGGCTGACACCACCACACTCACTCTAGTCTGGACAACAAAGTGAGACTCTGCCTCAAAAAAAAAAAAAAAAATAGTAATGTTTAACAATAAAAAAGCAATCTTCCCTTTCCCCACTTCTCTCCTCATCTGTCCCATATTTGTATAGTGTTATCGGGGTGGAGGGCCTTTGCAGAAACTTTAACAGACCATCTATGCATGGCCTAAACTGCAGGTTAATGAGAGTACAAGTTATTGAGTGTACTCCACTAAGTCTGTGCTTGTAGGTCCTTCCCAATATACCTTACTATAAATCCGTACCATGTAGAAACATGGTAGTGTGTCTCTGACCCATTGAATGGCAGTCTTAAAAACTGAAGCAAGGCTTAAAGCTGGAAATGAAATATATCTATACCAGTCCAGACAAAAAAATCCACAAGGCCTATGCAATAGAGAAAACCTTTTCACCTTTCATACCCAGTAAATAAAATCATCTTTGATGCCAAATCACTTGGAGATGCAATTTAATACATAAAATTAAGTGGCCAATAAGTATGCATTAAATTGATTTTATTCTTTATCCTTCTTCATCCCTCCAAATTTTTTTCTATATCCTCTCTGGATTTATTATTTTCAACTTTGCAGTGCTAAATGCTATAAATATGCAGCTTCCCGTAGAACTCTTTGATCTTTTTGAAGAAAGAAGCTGTTGAAATTTGATGAATAATTAGGAAAAACTTGACAGCAATCAGTCAATTAATCAGTAAGTATATGCCAAGTGGATTATACTATGATAAGCGTCAAGTAAGATAAAGAAAGAAATAAAAGGTATGGTCTTAAGCCTTCAGGCCTTCAGGAGTTTACAACCAATTGAAGAGAGAAGTCACATATATCTCAGATTGGCAGCATATATTTGAATATCTATTTATTTAACTGATTGAATACTAATCAATTGCACTTACACTTAAATAAAATGTAAGACTGATATGTGATACAGTAATCTTAAGTTGAAAATTATTTAAAAGATTTTAATTGTAAATATTGAAGTACGTAATTATTGAATAAACCACAATACTTTTATCAACTCTGAGTTCTAAACTATTATCACAATTAATATATTTTGCATGTAGGATTTTTTTCAACTCATCTGTCATGGTTTATAATGAAGTAGGGAGAGGAGTCTAATACTGGCTTCAAAATGTATTGTGTGCATTCTAGTTTTGGAGTAGCATTTTTTAAATCACAAAGCTCAGTGAATTTAATTAAATTTCAACTGCCTTGAAGCAATTCTTTTTATTGTACAAAATTGCACTTATCATTCTGATGGCAAAAACCATATAAAATACCAGTCTTTCAAAACAAGAAATTTACATATAGGCAATAAATAAAAAGGTCCATAACATGGCCCAGAAATGCCATTTAAGCTTTCTGATGGGTGTTTTAAAATCAATTCTGATCAGTGTATGGTGAATTATGTGGTTGCCTTAGAGAATCTTTGTTATTCAAGGACCAGAGATGATAGAAGTCATTCAGTGTATATAGTCTCAATAACAAAATAGACAATGAATGCCGAGGTGAAGAAAGCTCTGAGAATATAGAAATTTCACCACAGTGACATACATTCTTTCTTTGTTTATATTTTCATTGCTTCTTCACTTTCCTTGCCCTGTCTTAAAATCACTTAACTTGAGCTCAGTTAGGTAATTGTCTAATAAAAGCAAATGACCTCATATTTAATATTATGAATAACCAATGTTTTAAATGTATGTGGTTATCAGTGGGTGTTTGTGTGTGTGTGCCTGTAGATAGATACATAGATACATAGATAGATATCTTTACTTCCCTTATTCATTTCTGCTTCATGACTGTAGGATATAAGGGTTTTCATTGGGAAATGTCAGCAGATTTCACAATGGATTGTTCAGGTCCTCAGTACATTCACATGGATAAAAATAAATGGTCATGTTCAACTATTCCAGCAGTACTGCTATGATTTTTTTTTTTTTTTGAGACAGAGTCTCACTTTATTGCCCAGGCTAGAGTGAGTGCCGTGGCGTCAGCCTAGCTCACAGCAACCTCAAACTCCTGGGCTCAAGCAATCCTGCTGCCTCAGCCTCCCAAGTAGCTGGGACTACAGGCATGTGCCACCATGCCCAGCTAATTTTTTCTATATATATATTAGTTGGCCAATTAATTTCTTTCTATTTATAGTAGAGATGGGGTCTCGCTCTTGCTCAGGCTGGTCTCGAACTCCTGAGCTCAAACGATCCGCCCACCTCGGCCTCCCAGAGAGCTAGGATTACAGGCTTGAGCCACCGCGCCCGGCCAAAAAGTAGCAATTTCTACAGGGTGATGCTCTTTTAATTTTACTCATTCTGTGTAACATAATGCATGTTTATCAATACCATCAATATTTTATTTAGCATTTTATGACAATAATTACCTGCTTATTACAATATGAAAAAAAACATTTTAAAAAATAAAATCTCCCACTACCAAAGAAAACACTTTGCCTTGTGGTATAGTTCCTTACACATATTTATGCCTATATTTATGCTTGCACTTATTCTTATTACCAAATTAAAATCATACTGTTTTATAATTTACATTCATTTTATTGCCTTTTTTCATATATTTATTTGCAGTGTTTTTTTAAGGATACTAGTTTTCTGCAAGTGAAACTTTCATAGTCTCTGCTCTATTCACATCAATTATGTTCATTTTCATTGATCAACTCTTCTTCATTTTCTCAGACTCTAATAGATTTTCTTAAAACATTCTCCTTCAGATTATAAATTCAATTTTCCTGAACGATTAATGCTTTTCTTTATCACCTCAATTATGGAGTTTAATGCTGCTATTGCTATTTTAGTTTCTTTGCAATAGTTCGATATCTCACCCAAAACTTTTTTCATCTCTACTGTTTTCATATTTTCATCTCTTTTCGTTTTATCATATAATATTTTCCTATTAGACTTTAAGTTCCTAATTCTCTGAAGCGGTACGATTTTATATTGTATTGATATAGTTTTTGCAATTTTCTTTTGTTTTTTAGAATAAATAATATATGGCAGTATGCTCTTTCTTTGAAATATCAGAAAAGCTTTACCTTTTCTGTATGTGTGTGTCTTTATGTGTTTCCAAGTGATTTCTATGATATTTCACATTTATTTATTACAAAAAGAGAATGCTACTACTACTAAGACAACCCTTGCTTTAAAGTTTTATGATCAAGTACGACAAGAAAGAATCCATCTTTACTTTTGGGATATTATAGAATTTTACTGATTTTATGATTCTTCTTTCCCAATTCCCTTTCATTTTATTCTGTTTCCCATGATAACAAACAATAGTCCTTAACCAATGCTGAAGCCATTACAAGAAGGAAAGAGAAAATAAAGCCAGTCAGTGAGACAAACTGGGGGAATTTGTTTTTGAGACTTTTACTAATAATCTTACAGTCTCCTTTTGGCCCTTGGTGCACATAAGCACTTAGACTTGGGTACTCTTAAAATCTTAGCATAAAACAATCATTTAGACTTAACCCAAAGTCTAATTTTTAATTTTTTTGTAATTGATAATTTAAGAGTTCCTTTTAATATGGAAATTTTAGTGAGAAGATGTAACAGACTATGTCAGAGGCAGCTAACAAAATGTTCTTTTGGTCTAGCTGTTCTTGTACCAATTTTTTAAATGTATTATTCAAGTAGGATTCACTCAAACCAAAGTTTGTAAGATCTGTAGATTATGAAGAAAATAATTTTTAAAGAATTACTAAATATATATTAATGAAAAAATATAAGCATGCACATGCAATATACACATATATTACATAGCTATTTAAAATATGTATATGTGTGCATGTATTTAGCAAATATCATTTTTTCCTGCTTTAAATACATTAAAATACTGCAAACCAGCCTCTATTTTCTTAGTGCTCTGTTTTTTTTTTTTT
>VSMD01068224.1:0-24038 GCA_008750895.1 Mirza zaza | reverse complement strand
TTATTTATTTTGAGACAGAGTCTCACTGTGTTGCCCGGGCTAGAGTGCCATGGGGTCAGCCTAGCTCACAGCAACCTCAAACTCCTGGGCTCAAGCGATCCTCCTGCCTCAGCCTCCCAAGTAGCTGGGACTACAGGCATGTGCCACCATGCCTGGCTAATTTTTTTTCTCTATATATTTTCAGTTGGCCAATTAATTTCTTTGTATTTATAGTAGAGACGGGGTCTTGCTCTTGCTTAGGCTGGTTTCAAACTCCCGACCTTGAGCGATCTGCCTGCCTCGGCCTCCCAGAATGCTAGGATTACAGGCGTGAGCCACCACACTCGGCCATAAAAAGATCATTTAAAAACCTCTCTCATTTTTGACATTATCCTTTTAAACTAAATGAAATATGGTGAACAGCAAAATAGCATTTTGGAGCAAAAACTGGGGAAAAAAATCTTAGATCGAGGACCTGCCATCTTGACGCGGTGTCTACACTGAGGAAGGTACATCTGTTGGCCTGCAAAGCTCCTACAGTGTGTACCTGGGACTCACCTGAAAACAAACCTCTACAGCACGGAACACTACTCAGCGACAAACACACCGCTCACAGTCAAAATTAAACAACGAATACAAAATCACCAAAGAGATTTAAAACTATACTGACAAGAACTAAAACCACATGAAGTAAAAGAAAACTATCCAGAGACTAATAACTGTATAAAAATAAATATTTAAGTAACTCAAAGACCTATTCTCACAGTAAAACAGTTATAAAAACATAAACCTATTAAACAAATACATGAACGTATCAAAATGGAATGGTTTGTAAACTGTAGTACCATCGAGAAACTCATTTCTCTCCCCTCCATATTCTTCTCTCTAGTGATTTTGTTCTTGAAGAGACGTATTTTGGTAAAACATAGTGAGCTTTGAAAAGAGTTGACTGGGTAACAAATTTTCTTTGAGTTGTCATGGATACAAAGTTTCTCTCAGAAGGTTCAGAATCTGAATCTATTTATCTTGGTGTCATAGCAATTTCAGAATGAAGGTAGCTGTAAACCCCTACCCGCGTTTGGATCCTACTTCCCCAGACCCCTAGAGGCTGCTCCTTGCTTCCAGATACACCCTTTGAAGGAAGGAGAGAACAGATGCCAAGTTCAGGGCAATGACGTGATGTGGGGAGGTGTGAAGTAGACCAAAGGGTGGGAAGAGCCCGTGCCTCAGATGCTGAGCCGGTGCCCTTTCTGTAGGTTGGAACAAGAGGACACGGAGCACATTCTAAATGTGCTGCGGCAAACGTGCAGTGGAAACTCCGAGATTCTCCCACCAACTCTTCCAGAAACCGTCCAGCACAAGCAAAGGTTTCCTTTAGCCGTAACTACTCAACTCCAACTTATCTTTTAGCGGGTACTTCCACACACCTACAACCCAAATGGAGAGTGGCATTAACAGAACAACCTTCTACCATCAAGTGATTTTAAAAATGCATTCTGGGCTGGGCGTGGTGGCTCACGCCTGTAATCCTAGTACTCAGGGAGGCTGAGGTGGGCGGATTGCTCGAGGTCAGGAGTTTGAAACCAGCATGATCGAGACCACGTCTCTACTATAAATAGAAAGAAATTAATTGACCAATTAAAAATATATATACCAAAAATTAGCCAGGCATGGTGGCGCATGCCTGTGGTCCCAGCTACTCGGGAGGCTGAGGCAGGAGGATCGCTTGAGCCCAGGAGTTGGAGGTTGCTGTGAGCTAGGCTGACGCCACGGCACTCACTCTAGCCTGGGCAACATGTGAGACTCTGTCTCAAAAAAAAAGTGCGTCTGACTTGTTAAATAAGATCGTCAGTTGCACAGTTTAGGAGTTTAGTAACGTGGTCGTTTACAGTGCAGTGATGCTTTGGAAGTCAAGCTGTGTGCACGGTGTGTGTGGGTTGTGAGTTCGCTCTCTGTCGGCCGTAGTATCGAAGCAGAACACACCTTTTCTTGATCACTTTGATTTGAATGGTGCAGTCAGCCTGGGGTGGTCACAAGAAGCACATGCCAAGCATTCATGCTTGGTTTTCGTGCTCTTTGCATTTAAAAAAAATCAAATTTTAGGGTCAAAAAGATGACCCTAAAAATATTTCTAAACAGTTTTCCAGCTTCCCACCAAAAGCAAGGATAGGTCTGCTTCAAACAGGGAAAATGTCTCTTGGTGCTTCAGCTATTACAGTGAGCAGATTTTCAGCACCTGTGTTTCCCGTATTCTCTACAGCATTTAAACGTTCTGTAATCACTTAAGCTTTGTCGATGGGGTGCTTTATTCCCGGGAATAGCAGTCACGTCGTCGTCTAGGCGCACTGGACAAGTGGCCCTGGGGTCCCACGTCACCCCACCCACTTTAGAAGAAGCCCATGGGGTCAGGAAGGTTGGCTTCCTGAAGAGTCAAATAAAACAGAGAGTCAACCTCAGTTCAGGCAAGAGTTGGAATATGAGACGTTATCCTACAAGGTCTGGACCCTGTAGCTTTTGGTTTTGTGACATTCTCTGCATTTAAAAATATCTTCTTTTTGAGTTTTGAATTTTACAAAGAAGTCGGTCGCTTTATTAAATGCAGCTATCGTGTGGTTTCTCTGTGAGAGCAAATCTCTGCCTCCCTGCAGGCCTTTTTCTGGGCTTTTGAAATTTCTCTTTGCCTGCAACTACTCATGGGGAAAACTTTGAATATTGGTAAGGCCAGTGCTAACTCCCAGAGACAGGCAACAAAATGGGAAACAGGCAGGCAGTCCCACTAAATATTTGAAGGCAAACAGATTCCTCCCTTTTCAAATACCAGTATCTCTTGAAGGCCCAGGTGCTGAAGGTGCAGAAGGCAGGGGAAGGCGGCTACTCAAGAGTGTGTTTGCCTACAATGTGCTCCTGGCTGGTCACTGCCGAGCTTTCCAGAGTCACCAAAGAGGAAAGGAGCAGAAAGCCCAGGGTGTCCCCTATCTACTTGTTCTGCGTGCCCTTAGCACCTTTGTAAATGTGAGACCCAGTTCTGTTCCAGGAACTTTCCCTGGGCTTCTACAGGTACTTCTTTCTTTCTTTTGTCAAGGATAAATGTTAAAAGATAGCTGCGGGATATCTGAATATTTTTGCCTTGAATTAAACAATGTTTATCCCTAATTATCCCAAAGGACAAGTCACCATTCTTTTATGCCAATATTAAAAGCAGCAACTTTATACTCTATGCAAAACAGAAAGATATACATCTTGGCAAGTCCCCAGTTTGATGAAGCAAAGGACAGGAAGATGACTAAGTCCCAACAGACAGAATAGCAATCTTCCTGAATTATACTCTGGGAAGCAGAACACGAAAATTGCCCATGTGTAACTGTTACTCACAGATTCCCGGTGGCCTTGTGTGCTGTTCTGTGAGTCAGTCTCCAGTTCTGATTTTCTCAGTTTTGAAAAGCAAACATTTCTACCCTATGGGGTCAGAAACTTGTGAACTGATTATTTCGTTCTGGATGAGATATCTTTATTATAATTTATAAATCCCTACCTACCAAGGAGACAAACACCTCCATAAAATGTATTTCTTTCTTTTTTTTTTGAGACAGAGTCTCACTTTGTTGCCCAGGGTAGAGTGAGTGCCATGGCGTCAGCCTAGCTCACAGCAACCTCAAACTCCTGGGCTCAAGCAATCCTGCTGCCTCAGCCTCCCAGGTAGCTGGGACTACAGGCATGCGCCACCATGACTGGCTAATTTTTTGTATATATATTTTTAGTTGGTCGATTAATTTCTGTCTATTTTTAGTACAGACAGGGTCTCGCTCTTGCTCAGGTTGGTTTCAAACTCCTGACCTCGAGCAATCCACCCGCCTCCGCCTCCCAGAGTGCTAGGATTACAGGCGTGAGCCACCACGCCTGGCCTAAAATGTATTTATTTTCTCTTTCACTTGGAAGGTTTACCTTTGTTCATCTCAAATTTTCTGAATTTTTCATGAAATCCTAAACTGAATCCTTACAGATTTTCAACAGAAAAAGCACAGCTTGAATTCTTGCTTCCACATCTTCCCAAAGTTATGGAACTGGCCTTGGAACAAGTGATTCCTGTGCAGAAAGCCAGAGGATCTCCCACTGACCACCTGTGAGCACACCGTGGGACCGGCTGTCCGGGCTGGCACCTCTCCGTGGCAGGGAGGGGACTGAGGTCAGGAGCAGACACCGTCCCAGTGGGCTGGAGACAGCCCAGGGAACGCACTTCCTTCTCACGGTCCTCCACCCCCACGAGTTAAGTCATTGCACACCACGCTGGGGCCTGGGGGGGGCACGTGTGTGGAGTCTTCACAGCGCAGGGGCTGCCAGTTCCACACAAACCCGAGGGGCAGGCTCTGTGTGACTGTCCCCTGCTATGGGCACCACCGTGAAACTCCTCGCAAGGCAGGGACACCGTCTCTGCTTGGAACACACGGGATTAAGGAGGAGGGAGAGACAGGGTAGAAAACAGACGCAGAGAGTTCTGCTCTTCTGTCAATTTGCCCTTGGAACCTGCCCTCCCCCTCCCTCTTGCTTCAACTCCTTTTCTCTGTCATAAAAGTGAAAGCTTTCACAGGCTAACCAAACGTCCTATATTTTTCACAGGTTCAAACCTAAAAGGGCTTTGGAAAGGTTACTTAAAAGACTAAATCCTAAATTCTCTTTCAGGTCACTGTTCTGACACTGGAGTGCGAGAGAGCAGGGTGGCCCTGGGTCTGGAGGGACCAGAGGGGCTTTTGTTTTTATACTGTCAGGTTTCATTTGCTGTGTCTGTCATCTTGTTATCTCACCACTATTTATTTGCACCTACTGGCTGCACAGGTTCCGGCTACCTGGAGGGAACTTATTCACAAATTTACCTTTTACAGGATCCAATAGATAGTGCTTTTTTGTTTTCCTTTTCCAGTTCCAATCATGGAATTGCACAGAATATAAACATAGCGGTTGGGAATCATCTCTGTCTCCCTTTGTTCTGTGGACAAAGAAGGCTGGTGTAGCCACTTGCTAACAGAAGACAGGCCCCCAGCCTGGTTTGGGGCTCTACAGGCCGGGTGTCCCCCTCATGGCCCATGGCCTCCCCTGCATGCCTCTGTCTCACCATGCTGTTCCCAGCCCCAGCATGAGGACGCCCTTCCTCCCAGCATTTGCTCCTCTCAGATCCGCCCTGTGAAAAATAAAAATTAACGTTTGTGTTTTTTTTTAATTGACTGCCTATATACATTCTTTGGGGACTTGGGCTACAGAAAATGCAAATCTTCCGTAAGTGATAAGGAAGAATTTAAATCCTGAGCCTTCTGAGTTCAAGAAAAACAAAGTATTCATCTCCTCGCACTGATTTTCACCGAGGACATGGCCGGAGAGTTTACTGGGGATGTCTCTGTCCTCAAACGCCCTGTGGCAGCCCTACACAATCCCACAGGCCCATGCTGTGCCTCAGTGGTTTATCTTGCTGGCAGACAAAATAATCTCACCTCGTAATTTAGCAAGCTGTCATTGAAGGGCAAGAGGAGAAAGGTGCTGCAATGTTTAAACTCGTGGTTCTCAGAGGGGGCCCTGTACAGGTCCCTCCTCTTCCCCATTCCCCAAATGCCCCACGCAGAGGGAAGAGCAGGTGCAGCGAGGACAAACGCCCCTGGCTGCTCCGCAAAGGAGGTCAGCTCTGTGCTACCGTTCGAAGGGAAGAAAGCTACTTCCTGTAGTGTCATCAGAGGCGAACAAACTGTAGCATCACAGCAGTCTAGAACTCTGATACATTAGTACAATCTAGCCCAATTCCCCCGTTTAACAAACTGAAGCTCTCAAAACAATTTAAACAAAATTTAGCTAAATAAAAATTTCTTTTATTGCTAAACGAATGCCAAAGTGCTAACAAGGTCCTGTAGAGACCCCCACTTTGGGAAAGGCCCTGGGACCGTATGGGGCCTTCCCTTCTGCGCAGGCGCAGAGCAGGGCCACCATGGGGCTGCGCGTGGAGCAGGTGGCCTCTCACAGGACTGGGGCTCTCAGGCCATTCCCAACACGGGAAATCACACCGGCAGGAGTGTAAAACTGCCTGCGGACAGGAATTTACAATTCTGATTTCTCTTATTTTCACAGTAACAAGCCAGCCGGACCGCGTTAACTCACAGAACTGCCCTTCCTTCTAGGCGCTCAGGCGGCCACGCTCGCCGGGCCTGCAGGTGCCCGGGTCGGTGCCTTCTGCTCCCCAGCTGTGGTGGCTCAGCTCGTCGGCCTCTGCGTCCCCATCTCCCGGGTCCCTTCCACTGTCCGTCCTGGAATCAGAGCGTCGGCTGGGACCAGCCGCATCCACCGGCCACGCTGACCGGGTCCTCCCCGGCAGGACCGGCTTCCCACCCTGCTTTCCGGGCGCATGCCTCGGGTCCTGGTCTCCGCGAGCGCAGCCCGTCACGCCGGCCCCTGCAGCCCCTGGCTGGGCGTCTCCTTGGCTTTCTTGCAGGTGTACAGCCACTTGATGATGCGGGCGTTCCTCTCGATGACCGAGGTGGTGCTGGGCACCTGCTCCGTCAGCTCCTCTTCCTGCAGCCCGTCTGCGCCGCCGCCGCTGTGCCGCGAGAAGCCGCTGTCGGAGGTGGCGACGCTCACGCTGCGCACCTTGAGGCCCGCGCGGTCCGACCCCACGGAGAAGTTCTCCCTCCCAAGAGCCTCCACCACCTCGGGGTCCAGACCGCAGTACTGGAAGAAGCTGTCGAACTCGGCCATGGCCGCGGAGTAGCGGGAGCTGAGGTCCGACTGCGAGCGCCGCAGCCCCCCGCGCCTCGCCGCCTGCAGCTCGGGTCCTGGGCGCGCAGCCGGGACCCCGGCGGGCGCTGCGGCCGGCGGGGCGGGGGCCGAGGTCTCGCGAGGCGCGGGGGCCGCTGGCGCTGCGGGGGCCGCTGCGGGGCCGGGCTTGCTCGGGGCGACCTCCCCGGCCCCGGCCTTGCCCTCCTCTCCCAGCCTGGGCGTCTCAGGCTGCACCTTGTCCTTGCCCGGCCCCTGGAAAAGCTTCTTCACCAGGCTCGCCCTGGAGCCGTCGGCGCCGGGTCCTCGCACGAACTCGCATTTCTGCCGGTAGATGACCAGCGAGTCCGGCCTCAGCGGCTTCCGCGCAATAGCCCTGCGCGCCACCGGACCCGGGGCGCGGGCCGGGGGCCCGGGGTCGTGGCCCTGCTCCTTGACCGCCCCGGGGCCGCTGTCCTCGGAAGCAGAGCCCCGGCCAGCCCCCGGCCGGCCCCGCAAGTACTTGGCGCGGTCTGCCGCCAGCCTCTCCACCGCGCTCCTGCGCGCCGGCCGCGCCGCGTCCGCGTCCCGGGAAGCCGCGAGGTCCTGGGGAAGGAACCGCTCGCGCGGGGCCGCGTCCAGGGCCGCCTGGGCGCGCATTCTCGGGGGACAGGCTCCGGTCTGGCGGACACCCTCCGGCGTTTCGGCGCGGGTCAGTCCGGGTGCCAGTTCCGACGACCGCGCGGGGTCGGGAACAGCGCCCAAGTGCCCCGCGGCCGGGTCGGGAGTGGGGGCGAACCTGAGTCCACACCGATTGGCGAATCGCCCTCGCGCCCGCCCCGCCGGCTCCTCTCCGCCTGCCTCCACCCCACCTAAGGCTGGCTCCTCCCCGCCCAGGGCCGCGGCCCGCCCTCACCTTGCGCAAGGCACCCCGTCCCGCCCCTCACCTCCCGCCGGCGTCTCGGTCCCCCGCCCGTCTCGCACCCTCTCACCTCTGGCGCTAGGGCGCTCACCTCCGCCTGGCGTTTCCGTCCACCGCCAGTCCTCGCCTCAGGTCGGGTGTCCACGCCCCTGTACCCCGCACCTCCCGCCCAGGGCTTCCGCCTTCCCTCACCTCCTGGCGGGCGCTGGGGCTAAGCGGTGCGGAGAGGGCAGCGCGCTCTGGGCGCCGGGAGCCTCCGCCCGGCGGGGCAGTGGGGAAGACGGCGCTCGCGGCCCCGGGTCGCTGCCGCCTCCTCCCTAGCTCGGGAGCCCCTGCGGTCACCGCGGGACGCTGGTACTTTCGGAGAGGACAGGGGGCAGAGGGGACGGGCTCCTCCCAGGCAGGTGTCTCGCGTCCTTCGAATTCTTAAAGTGACCTCAGCGTGCTTGGAAACTCAAGTGCCTGTCTCTACCTGAGGTCGTGTCCTCACTGTCAGGGAGGAGTCGGGTACGCAGGACAGACAGCGCAGCGCACGAGTCTGTGCGTGGAGTCGGCGGGGCCTGGACGCGGCCCATTCTCGGCACCGCCGGCCGGAGGGCGCGCGGGGCCCGCGGGGGAGCAGGCCGGGGCCGCGGGCGCAGCTCGGCGCGCCTGGAGCAGGCCTGACCAAGCGCCAGAATCATTAACGTTTACTGTAACCGAAGCAACGGGAACCACGGTTTCCCAGGCGGTGAGTCAGCACAGGAATGCTAAAAGTGTAAGAGAAAACATTTCCAAAATTCCATTCTTTCCAAAATTTGGACAAAAGACTAAAAATATCTGCCAGGCAAGTGAAACGTTCACGTTATCTCTTCCGTGAAGGCCAACTCGAGAACGCGCTGCCCTCGAGAAGTCGCGGTCCGTGGGCGGGCAGGTGCGGGAGGTGGGTCTGATTCTTTTCCAGAAACGCGTCTTGCTTGCCAGGGGCGGAGGGGGGCGGGGATCGCAGCGCCCCGCGCCAAGTGGGCCTTGGGGATCTGTGGTTCCTCTGGGCTCCTGCGAGGCTAATGTCCAAAGTCGTCTGGGAACCGGCCCAGCCTGATAGCCTGGCTGGAGATTCCAGTGGGTAAAGGAGAGATAGGGAGAGGGGATGGCGGAGAGAGTGGGAGGAGGGAGGAGAGGAGCAGGGGAGAGAACCAGAGAGACTTTGACAGGGACAGAAAAACCGGCTCTGTAGCAGGGCGCTGGTGGGTGGGGTCTGGGGAGGCCCAAAGTCCGGCCTGCTCTCTGCTCACCAAACCTGATCTCTAAGTCAGAGGGAAAAAAACAAACAAACCCTTTTTCATTGCTTAGTCCGAGTTGGCATCTTTTCCTAATCTGCACCACTTTATGTGCAACAGCAGCAGTTGAGAGAGAGAGGAGAGGAGAGGAGGGGAGGGGAGGGCAGGGGAGAGGAGGGGAGGGCAGGGGAGAGCAGGAGAGGGGAGAGAGAAAGAGAGAGCCCCTAAGTGCAGGGCCTTTGGGGTTTGAGCCTGGACCCACCATTTAGCTATGTTCCTTTGCACAGGTAACAAGCTTCTCAGGGCCTTTGTTTTGTCACTGTTTTATGGCTTAGAACATTCACTGCTCCATGGTGAGCACTGAGGAAATGTCAGCCTGAAAGACCCAGGCTTGGGTCTGGCCTCAGCTCCTCCTTCTCAAGAGGCTGTGACGTTGGACCTCACAAAGCTTTCCCTTGCTCATCTGCAATTAGAGCTCATTATATCCACCTGTAGAGTTCTTGCTAAGGCTGCTGAGCTTACTTACAAAGGGCTTAGCGTTGAATCTGCTATGGAGCAAATTTTTAATAAATGTTCATTTTTATTGTTTTGATGAGTGTGAGTTGTTTGTCACATTTTGGATACGGTTAGTGAATTTGCAACGAAAGTCAATTCACATTAGACAAAACTACAGGTATATTTGTAATTTTCCATCTATTTCAGGCAGATAATTTACTGGGAAAATGGAGCTAGTGTAGTAAAATACTGAAAAGAGAATTGTCTCAATAAAGTGTTCTTGTTGCTCAACTGGTAGTGTATCTTTGAGGCTATTTCTTTTCTGGCATTGGCTCAAAAGTCTTGGTCTGACCAGGAAAACATGCTTAAGAATGCAATGATCCAGTAACTCTACTGCCAGGAATTTATCCTAAGGAACAAAGAAGAGACGTGTACATAGCACGAAGGTATTCGTTGCAGACAGATGGTTGAGGTCAACCTACACACACCAACAGGAGGAAGGCTGGATAATGCACGAGCTACCCACAGGATGGAGAATTATGCCACCATTTACAGTCAGGCTTCTGAGAATAATGCACAGAGTGGGACATTATCACAATGTGTGTGAGATCGTAAAGTAGCACAGCTGTAGTAGCAGTCTTCAGCATATGGTCCAGGGAATGTGTGGGTCCTGAGATGTTTTTGGAAGGCCTTCGAGGTCAGAATTATTTTCATAATACTAAGATCTGCCTTTGCTTTCTCCATGTCTTATGAGTGTATAGTGTAGTTATCTAGAGATTAGTGACATGCTGTAACGCTATACCATTTAGAGCTAGCAAAGTGTGCATTCGAAACATTTATCAACTTTCATTTTAATACAAGCCATAGAACCAAAGCTTATTAAAATCTTCAATAACTTTTAAGAGTTAAAGAGGTCCTGAGAATAAAAAGTTTAAAAATTGTTGGTATGTATTATGAGCACAAATATTTAAAAAGTGTAGATATAGGGAAAAATGGGGGGCAAACACACATTGGTTCTCATTTTATTAACTCATTCAAGATACATTATTGAGTTCATAGTATGTGCGGAGTGTTTTGACCTATACTTTCATTTTTTTTTTTTTTTCTTTTTTTGTTGAGACAGAGTTTCGCTTTGTTGCCCAGGCTAGAGTGAGTGTCCTGGCGTCAGCCTAGCTCACAGCAACCTCAGTTTCCTGGGCTCAAGCAATCCTGCTGCCTCAGCCTCCGGAGTAGCTGGGACTACAGACATGTGCCACCATGCCCGGCTAATTTTTTCTATATATATATATTAGTTGTCCAATTAATTTCTTTCTATTTATAGTAGAGATGGGGTCTCGCTCTTGCTCAGGCTGGTTTCGATCACCTGACCTCGAGCAATCAGCCCGCCTTGGCCTCCCAAAGTGCTAGGATCACAGGCCTGAGCCACCGCGCCCAACCATGTGTCTTTTTATTACGACAAATATAAAAGTAAACTCTGAAAAAGTTTGACAACACTCTTGATTTAAAGGTAGAGAAAAAAGTTTGACAATACTCTTGATGTAAAGGTAGAGAAATGGAAACACGCTTTTGATTGAGTGTAAATTGCTAAAATCACTTTCAAAAATCATCGTGCGATACCTAGTAAGTTTGAAGATGAAAGTACTCTGCCAGTTAGCAATTCTTGTTTTGAGCGTATTCCCTGACTATACCCATGTGCAGAAGGAAAGCGTGACACATGTATGCTCACTGAATTGTACGTGTTTCAGCAACCCACATGTCTGTTGGTAGGGGAATGTAACAGCAAGTTCTGATTGTTCATGCAACGAATACATTAAAACAGCCAACATGAATGAACTGGATTGTATATATGGACTTTGATAAATCTGGAAAACAATGTTGAATAAAAACATAAATACAGAATATTATGTACATTTTAATATCTAAGTAAAAAGAATAGGAAACTTACGTTATTTTGCATACTCAACTATGAGGAATTGTATAAAAATATGGTATGAATATACACCAAATTCATTGTAGAAGTTTCCTCTGGGGACGGGGAGAATGGAATAGGGGACTCAACATTAGTTGCGATGTTTATTTTCAGGAAAAACAGATTTAAAACAAATATGAAAAGTCTCTTTCTCTCAAGTTCATTCTCTCTCTCTCTCTCTCTCTCTCTCTCTTTCTCTCTCTCTCAGAATAAGCCTTTAGTGGCCAGGCGCGGTGGCTCACGCCTGTAATCCTAGCACTCTGGGAGGCCAAGGTGGGTGGATTGCTTGAGGTCAGGAGTTCAAAACCAGCCTGAGCAAGAGCGAGACCCCATCTCTACTATAAATAGAAATTAATTGGCCAACTAATATGTATAGAAAAAACTAGCCGGGCATTGTGGCACATGCCTGTAGTCCCAGCTACTTGGGAGGCTGAGGCAGGAGGATCACTTGAGCCCAGGAGTGTGAGGTTGCTGTGAGCTAGGCTGATGCCACGGCACTCACTCTAGCCTGGGCAACAGAGTGAGACTCTGTCTCAAAAAAAGAAAAAAAAGAATAAGCCTTTAGTATAAATGTCCATGCATCATTCATTAATTTTCTTTTTCCCCTTTCAGTTTTGAAGTTGAAATTAGTGGTGATGTGAGCAGTTCAAATTTCTAGAGAAATATGGTGGAATGCAACTATTATTGTAAATCTGGGGCAGATGCTATAAACTACATTTCGGCATGAGGACATTGGAAGATGGAAGTTTCCTGCTACAGGGAACTTCAGGGACAAAGGCTTCCAGTAGAAACGATTGGAAATTTGGGATATGACAAATTGGCTATAACAACACGCAAAATGAAGCATTGGTAATTAAGACTTTAAAGACTAATTGACCACATATCAGGGAGCGCCTTGAACATCACAGTTAGAAATCTACATGTGATTTGATAAGCAAAAATGTGAGTAACTGAGTGGTGTTATCATACTAATGGAACATTTAATCACAGTGTTGCATAGGATGGTTTGAGTAGGGAGGGATTGAAAGGCAGCAAGTCGGCTGGACAAGGTCAGTGTGTATGTAAGTAGTTAAAATAATGGCAGTGACAGTGGGCATGGGAGTTAACCGTATATGCCAACTTGGCTGGGCAGTGCTGCCCAGAGATGTGGTCAGACATCACCCTGGATGTTTCTGTGAGGGTGTTTTTAAATGGGATTGACATTTTAATCAGAGGACTCTGAGTGAAGCAGATTGCCCTCCGTACTGTGAATGGGCTTCAACCAGTCGGTTGGAGGACTGCTTAGAAAGACAAAGACTGGCCCTTCCCACAAAAGAAGAAATCTGCCAGCAGACAGTCTTTGCGCTCGAAATGCAGAATTGGCGGTTCCAGGGTTTCCAGCTTGCAGACTTTAGACTTGCCAACCTCCGTAACCGCATAAGCCAATTCTTCAACATAGATCTATTTCTGTACATACACATACATACATCCTATCATTTTTCTCTGGAGAACCCTAATAAATACACTGTGATAGAAATGGAAGATTAAATAGAGAAATATCAGGGGGTCTAAATCTGCAGAGACTGGCATCTGGTTGAGTACAAGGGAAAAGAGGAAGAAAAGAACTTGGTAGGTTCTAGTCTATGTGACATGTAGACTGGAACTGCCCCAAATTAAAAAGTCAGCATGGCCGGGCGCCGTGGCTCACACCTGTCATCCTAGCACTCTGGGAGGTTGAGGCGGGAGGATTGCTCGAGGTCAGGAGTTCAAAACCAGCCTGAGCAAGAGCGAGATCCCATCTCTACTATAAATAGAAAGAAATTAATTGGCCAACTAATATATAGAGAAAAAATTAGCCGGGCATGGTGGCACATGCCTGTAGTCCCAGCTACTTGGGAGGCTGAGGCAGGAGGATTGCTTGGGCCCAGGAGTTTGAGGTTACTGTGAGCTAGGCCGACGCCACGGCACTCACTCTAGCCTGGGCAACAAAGCGAGACTCTGTCTCAAAAAAATAAAAATAAAAAAATAAAAAGTCAGTATGAAGGGGTGACTTTTTAAAGGGAAGAGAATTAACTCAGTTTGGCACATCTTTGGTGTAGGTTTTAGTAAGCAATTCAAACAGAAAGAGCCAGTAGCCAGTTGAACTGAAATAACGTCTGGAACCATGGCGACGGAAGATGTGCCAAGGAGCAAAAAGAGGACTTAAAAAATGAGAGAGAAGTGGACCCAACAGACAGACGTTCGCAGACATCATACAACAGTCACAGAAGACACAATCTCCTCATCACCACATGGGACACTCCTCAGGATAGATAACATGTTAGGCCACAAAATGAGTATCAATACATTTTAAAAAATTGAAATTATATCAATTATCTTCTTAGACCACAATGGAATAAAATTAGAAATCGATAGCAAGAACTTTGGAAATTGGTTCAAATACCTGGAAAGTAAACAACAGGCTCCTGAATGACCAATGGGACATTGAAGAAATTAAGAAGGAAACAAAAAAAATCTTGACACAAATAAAAATAGAAACACAACATATTTTTTTTTTTTTTTTGAGACAGAGTCTAACTCTGTTGCCCGGGCTAGAGTGCTGTGGTGTCAGCCTTGCTCACAGCAACCTCAAACTCCTGGGATCGAGTGATCCTCCTGCCTCAGCCTCCCAAGTAGCTGAGACTACAGGCATGTGCCACCATGCCCGGCTAATTTTTTCTATATATATTAGTTGGCCAACTAATTTCTTTCTATTTATAGTAGAGATGGGGTCTTGCTCTTGCTCAGGCTGGTTTCGAACTCCTGACCTTGAGCAATCCGCCCACCTTGGCCTCCCAGAGAGCTAGGATTATAGCCGTGAGCCACCGTGCCCGGCCTGAAACACAACATATTAAAACCTATTGGATACAGTAAAAGCAGTAGTAAAAAGGAAGTTTATAGCATTAAATGTCCACACCAAAAAAGTAGAAAGATTTCAAATAAGCCACCTAATGATACACCTCAGGAACTCAAAAAGCAACAAGAAACCAAACCAAAAATCGGTAGAAAGAAAGAAAGAAATAATAATGAAACACCAGAGCAGAATGAAATGAAATAGAGGCAAAAAAGAAAAGATCAACAAAATGAAAAATTATTTTTTCAAAAGATGAACAAAATTGACGATCCATTAGCTAGATGAAGAAAAAAAGAAAGAAGACCCAAAACCAATTAAATCAGAAAGAAAAAGAGAGACACTACGACTTACAGCACAGAAGTAAAAAGGATCCCTTGAGACTACCGTGAGCAAGTGTGCACCAGAAAACCAGAACACCTGGAGGAGATGGATAAATTCCTGGACCTGTACAACCTGCCACGATTGAACCAGGAGGAAACAGAAAACCTGAACAGAACAATAATGAGCAATGAGATTGAATCAGTAATAAAAAGTCTCCCAACAAAGAAGAGCCCAGGGTTGGATGGCTTCACTACTCAGTTCTATCAAACTGTTAAAGAACTCATACCAATTCTCCTCAAACTATTCCAGAACACTGAAGAGGAGGGAATTCTTTCTAACTCATTCTATGCGGCCAGCACTGCCCTGGCACCGAAAACCAGACAACGACAACATAAAAAAGAAAACTATAGGCTAATCTCCCAGATGAACAAAGACGTAAAAATTCTCAGCAAAACACTTGTCAACCAAATCCAATAGCGAATCAAAAAGATAATACACCAGAATTAAGTGAGATTTATCCCAGGGATGCAAGGATGGTTCAAGTGTGCAAATCAATAAATGTGATACATCACATCAATAGAATGAAGGACAAAACTGTGAGATCATCTTAGTGCAAAAAGAGCATTTGATAAAATTCAACATCCCTTCATGATAAAAACTTTCAACAAATTAGGCACAGAAGAATCAGACCTCCACGCAACAAAAACCGTGTGTGACAGACCTTCAGCTAACAAGATAGTAAATGGGGAAGACTTGAAAGCTTTTTCTAACAGAGCTGGAACGAGACAAGGATGCCCACTCTCACCACTCTCGTTCAACACAGCCCTGGAAGTCTGGCCAGAGCAGCTAGCGAGAGAGAAACAAAGGGCATCCAGACTGGAAAAGAGGAAGACAGTTGTCCTTCTTAGCAGATGTGACATGATCTTATGTATAGAATTACCTAGTGATTCCACCATAAGACTCTTAGATAAATGCATTAATGTCGCAGGACACAAAACCGACATATAAAAATCAGTGGCCTTCCTGCACACCAGTAACAAACTGGCTGAAAAAGAAATCAAGAAGGAAACCTGGCAGGTGTGAAGGGTGAAGTTTCTATGACTCCCTAGTTCTCAGGAAAACAAGCTTTGTTGGTAGAGAAATTCACAGACAGGCTTCCTTAAAACCTTTCCTTAAACAAAAATCCCAATGCCGCTTGCTCTCTGATCAGACGCTGATATGCTGATATTTGCTGGAGTCTGTGTGACTCACCCCCTCTAGTAAAGGCTTGTCAAGAATGCAAAGCCCAGCCGGGCGCGGTGGCTCACACCTGTAATCCTAGCACTCTGGGAGGCCGAGGCGGGTGGATTGCTCGAGGTCAGGAGTTCAAAACCAGCCTGAGCAAGAGCGAGACCCCGTCTCTACCATAAATAGAAAGAAATTAATTGGCCAACTAATATATATAGAAAAAATTAGCCGGGCATGGTGGCGCATGCCTGTAGTCTCAGCTACTCGAGAGGCTGAGGCAGTAGGATCACCTGAGCCCAGGAGTGTGAGGTTGCTGTGAGCTAGGCTGACGCCATGGCACTCACTCTAGCCTGGGCAACAAAGTGAGACTCTGTCTCAAAAAAAAAAAAAAAAAAAAAAAAAAAAGGAATGCAAAGCCCTTCCAACAATCGACTCAGTCCTATATAGGTCTTTTTAAGTTTTAAATTATTGTGGGTACATAATAGTTGTGTATCCTTACAGTGTGCCTGTGATGTTTTGATGCAGGCATACAATGTCGATTAATCAAATCAGGATAATCGAGGTACCCATCACCTCAGGCGTTTAACCTTTCTCTGTGTTAGGAACATTCCAATTCTACTCTTTTAGGTATTTTAAAGTATACCCTAGGCCAGGCTCGGCGGCTCATGCCTGTAATCCTAGCACTCTGGGAGGCCGGGGCGGGTGGATTGCTCAAGGTCAGGAGTTCTAAACCAGCCTGAGCGAGACCCCGTCTCTACTATAAATAGAAAGAAATGAATTGGCCAACTAATGTATATAGAAAAAATTAGCCGGGCATGGTGGCACATGCCTGTAGTCCCAGCTACTCGGGAGGCTGAGGCAGCAGGATTGCTTGAGCCCAGGACTGTGAGGTTGCTGTGAGCTAGGCTGACGCCACGGCACTTACTCTAGCCTGGGCAACAAAGCCAGACTCTGTCTCAAAAAAAAAAAAAATAAATAAATGAATAAATAAAGTAAACCCTAACTTGTTGCTTATGCTCACTTTGTTGTGCCATCAAATAGTGTTCCTTCTGTCTAACTATGTGACGATGTTCTCGCACCTGTTAGCTGTCCCCTACTGTATCCCCACCCCCCGCCACCCTCCCAGCCTCTGGTAACCACCCCTCTAATCTCCGTCTCCACGAGATCAACTGTTTTGAACATTTAGCTCCCACACGTGGGAGAGAAGATGTGAGATTTGTCTTTCTGTGCTTGGCTTATTCCACTTAACACCATGTTCTCCGCTTCCAGCCATATCGTTTCAAATGACAGGGCTTCGTTCTTCTTTGTGGGCACATAATATTCCACTGTGTGTCTGCACCACCGTTTCTGTGTCCGTCCGTCCACTGATGGGTGCCGAGCCGATTCCCAGTTTCGGCTGTAGTGGCTGGTGCTGCAGGAAGCATGGCAGTGTGGCCACCTGCTCTGCGCACCGAATCCCCTCCTTTGGGTATGCACCTGCCGTGGGATTGCTGGGTGACACAGCAGGGTAGGTTTTAAGTTAAATACATTTTACCTCTTCTGTGGACATCAGCTGGGGAAAGAGGTGGGTGGTGGGGGAGGGGCAGGAAGAAACAATGTGATGGGCAGCAGCCTTGGGGAGGGACAGCTGCCCATCCCTGTGTGGCCAGGTGACAGGTGACGTGTGCGCTGCCACCATGGGGGAGGCTGGTGCTGCCTCAGGAGTCAGTCTGTTAAGAATACATCTAGGCCGGGTGCAGTGGCTCACGCCTGTCATCCTAGCACTCTGGGAGGCCGAGGCGGGCGGATTGCTCGAGGTCAGGAGTTTGAAGCCAGCCTGAGCAAGAGCGAGACCCTGTCTCTACTATAAATAGAAAGAAATTAATTGGCCAACTAATATATAGAGAAAAAATTAGCCGAGCATGGTGGCGCATGCCTGTTGTCCCAGCTACTCGGGAGGCTGAGGCAGGAGGATCGCTTGAGCCCAGGAGTTTGAGGTTGCTGTGAGCTAGGCTGATGCCACGGCACTCACTCTAGCCTGGGCAACAAAGCGAGACTCTGTCTCAAAAAAAAAAAAAGAATGCATCTATTAAAAGAGGGATTTCCAACCTGAATTTGGCAATATCTGGGATTCTCAAAAGTAATAAGAGGTTCCATTAGCTATTCACTTTTTCTTTTCTTTCTTTTTTTTTTTTGAGACATAGTCTCACTCTGTTGCCCAGGCTAGAGTGAGTGCCGTGGCATCAGCCTAGCTCACAGCAACCTCAAACTCCTGGGCTCAAGCGATCCTCCTGCCTCAGCCTCCCCAGTAGCTGGGACTACAGGCATGCACCACCATGCCCGGCTAATTTTTTTTTTTTCTATATATTTTTAGTTGGCCAATTAATTTGTTTCTATTTTTAGTAGAGAGTAGGATTACAGGCGTGAGCCACCGCGCCCGGCCTCCATTAGCTGTTTTCGATATTCTGAAAATCGGAGTGGAAATGGCTCATCTGCAGCACTTTACAGCTGTCTTCGGCTACCCCCATCCCTGGTTCCAGCCAGAATCACAGGACTCAGCGGTGAGAATAAAAGAACATGAAAAATAACCAGACACAAGTGAGTCTAGTTAAGACAATTCACTGATCGCTGGAGATCCACAGGCTTTATTCTGCTCATTTTGGCGAGACACTGTAACTATAGCAGCGTCTGCTGCTAACGAACACGCCTCAGGTAGTTTCTTTAGCTTGGGGCTTTACGCGGAGGATAAAGGGCTTTGCTGAGAATATCAGAGAACACCTGCGATGAGAGACACACACTGCCGTGTCACATGAAACACGCAGAGGCCACACGAGCTACACGCGGCGTCAGGTGATAGTTCCTCCTCTATGCTGTGTTCCGGAGCCCCCTCACAGAGCAACTGGGCCGCCCTTCTGGTCTGGACGCTGTTCCTTCCAGAGACAGAAAGTTCCCTGGCGCATGCGTGGCCCTGCCGGTGGTGCAGTCTCTGCGGCAACACTTGCTTATGGTCCAGGGTTTTCACCAACTCCAGAAAGCGCTTGGATCTCAGTCACACTGAGGCATGTTATCAGGATGTGGTCACTGTATACAAATTCTTTTTCCACTGGTTGTGGGCAGACCGTGGGGCTGATCATGGCTAAATGCTGCAGAGCAAGGTGGAAGCGGGCCTGGGGGTTGCGGCTGGAAATGATAGGAAACAAGGTCCCCAAAGGGATGTGATCACGGGAGGGGCAATTGGGCCCTAAATCAAATAGCAATGGAATTCTTAGGTTCTAAATCAAAGTCATATTGAAAGCTCGTAAGGGGACTTTAGATTGCACTCCCTGAATCTGGGAAGACAGCTGTTTTCCCAAGAGTCTGCACAACTCTGTTGTCGGAAATCCTGGGAGGAATGCCCAGGAAATAGGTGCCCCCCCCCACGAGATAAGCTTGAGAAATTTCCCCTTACATTGTCCTCTTTATAATTAAAATCACATATTAGCATTTTGAAGAACCGAGAATTTCTGCATTAAAGAAATACATTTAATTTTATTTGCTATATAACCTCTCAAGTTTATTAGAGAAAAAAACTCCTGTTTGCCCATTGAACTGTCTTGCCCATGCAAGACAGTTCAATGTAAATGCCTTTTTAATGCTTAAAAAAGTTGAAAAGAGATAAAGTATTTCTTAAATTCTTATTGTATGTCAGTGGCTGTATTTTCTGTGTACTATCTCTTCACTCCTTACAACACAGAGCAACTTCACTGTAACTCACATTGAAACAAACACCAGCAGTCTTTCTGTAGCCTACTCAGATATCTGTTTTAAGTCAAGCCTATTTCTTCATGTTGACTTTCACAAACTTATGGAAAACTGACCGATATCCCCTTTATAAAAAGCCATTACAGTCATAATGAGCAACTTTCCTTTTAATAACTTTAACATTTTTTTCTGACTACTCAACACTTTGAATCACTTCAGTCATCTTTTTTTTTTTTGAACTTTCACTAGTTTTCCATTCTCTTCCTTATAATTACTCTAAGGTAGCGCTGAAGTTCATCAGAAAACAAGAAACAGGCCGGGCGTGATGGCTCACGCCTGTAATCCTAGCACATTGGGAGGCTGAGGCAGGTGGATTGCTCGAGGTCAGGAGTTCAAAACCAGCCTAAGTGAGACCCCATCCCTACTAAAAATAGAAAGAAATTAATTGACCAACTAAAATATATATATAGAAAAAATTAGCCGGGCATGGTGGCGCATGCCTGTAGTCCCAGCTACTCAGGAGGCTGAGGCAGGAGGATCGCTTGAGCCCAGGAGTTTGAGGTTGCTGTGAGCTAGGCTGATGCCACGGCACTCACTCTAGCCTGGGCAACAAAGCGAGACTCTGTCTCAAAAAAAAAAAGAAAAGAAAACAAGAAACAGAGGGAAGGAGACTTCCTGGTCCAGGAGCAGCTGCTGAGTCACCTCCCCAAGGCCGGGTTCAGGAGGGCTGGGCTGGGCTGGGCCTTCCTGAGCTTGCTCCCGGCTGCCTGACAGGTATTCCGAGAACCTCCAGGAGTTGAATCATCCTTATCTCTTAGCTATCCAGCGGGCGCCAAAGCAACCCAGTTCCTGGGCCTTAGGAACATTGTGGGATACTGCCAGAAGGATGAAGTGTCATAACTGCTCTTTCTTAACCAGAACCCCTTCAGGGACTTCTGATTTCAAGATCGTTCTTTTCTAAGCACCAAAGGAGGCAAGAAAAGCCTCATCTTTCTCTGCTGCACCCCTTTTAGGAGAAGGATTTGTTTTGTAAAACTCGGATTCAGGCCGGGCGCGGTGGCTCACACCTGTAATCCTAGCACTCTGGGAGGCCGAGGCAGGCGGATTGCTCCAGGTCAGGAGTTCAAAACAAGCCTGAGCGAGAGCAAGACCCCGTCTCTACTACAAATAGAAAGAAATTAATTGGCCAACCAATATATATAGAAAAAATTAGCCAGGCATGGTGGCACATGCCTGTAGTCCTAGCTACTGGGGAGGCTGAGGCAGGAGGATCGCTTGAGCCTAGGAGTTTGAGGTTGCTGTGAGCTAGGCAAAAGGCCACGTGTGGCCCCAGGTGAAGGTCCCCGCCGTGATCCAGGTGAAAGAAAACATAGGTGTCAAACTACAGTCACGTGGGTGTTTACAATTCTGCCTATAAAGCTGTAAAGGCATTGTGTGCGTGTTAATCTTCAATACATTTGGTTTTACATAAGCAACTGGCAATTCTTACATTACCTGGACTTGTTCTGACAGGGCGGATGAGGTTTCTGGAAACTAAAGACCTATCTCGACAAGCCTAATTGTTTTATGTGTGGCTGGGTACAGGGGCAGTGGGTCGGCAGATTTGCTCTGGGCGGCCCAGCGATTGGCAGCTGCAGTGAGGTAGTGGGAGTTTAACGGCGCCTCGCTAAGAAACACTGCCTCCCTCTCTGAATCAACCAGGAAGTTTCCAAAACCCATCACTAAGAACTGGTTATTAATTTGTCAATGCAAATAAATGACTAAGGCACAAATCTGAACCAGTGGAGGTTGATTGTGCCAAGATTTTGAGAATGTGCCCAGGAAAAACATGAATTGCAGACAAGCTGTGGCTGTTTTTTGAAGGGGAGGTTGGAATTTTCAGCATTTTAAAGGCAACAGAGGGAAGGAAAAAGGCAGGGGACAGTGAAGAAGTAGTGGTTGTACTTTGGTGAGGCCCAAGAAATCTTTCTTAAATGGACACTCATCCTGTCATCTTGGGGCCCCATATTTTTGGCCTCATTTAACATTAATTACTCCTTTGGAGACTGCATTTCCAAATAGGTCCACACTAGCTTTTTTTGTTGTTGTTGTTGAGACAGAGTCTCGCTTTGTTGCCCAGGCTAGAGTGAGTGCCATGGCGTCAGCCTAGCCCACAGCAACCTCAATCTCCTGGGCTCAAGCGATCCTGCTGCCTCAGCCTCCCGAGTAGCTGGGACTACAGGCATGCGCCACCATGCCCGGCTAATTTTTTCTATATATATTACTTGGCCCATTAATTTCTTTCTATTTATAGTAGAGATGGGGGTCTCACTCTTGCTGAGGCTGGTTTCGAACTCCTGACCTTGAGCAATCCGCCCGCCTCAGCCTCCCAGAGTGCTGGGATTACAGGCGTGAGCCACCGCATGACCTCCACACTAGCTTTTAAGGCTTCCGCATGTGAATTTTGGAGGTGCAAAAACATTCAGTCCATAACGGCCACCAAAAGCTCGGCCAGTGACAGAAAGCTTGCCAGGACCATGGGAAGGTGATGGACATTCGGAAGACAAGATATAACAGATGCACGAGTGTTGGTGACCTTGGAGGATCCGGGGTAGAGGTGGAACAGGAAGTGCCAGGGGTCTGTCTCCCACACAGGCCGCAACTGCGGTGGCAGCGTCTGTCTGATGTGACTCCTTGGGAACTGTAGGGCCCATTGAAGACTTGCTTGCAACTTTTAGGGGAAGTTTTGGACAGTACATAGTGGTGAGTTTTCATAAATTGCAGCTCTGGGCGTCCCGCAGCCCAGGCCCATGGCGAGCAGGTGCACGCCTGTCCCTGGAGGGGTGGGCCATAGTAGTCCTGTCCTGCGAATGAATGTCGGGGCTCTGTGCGCTGACTGCTGCTCTGAGCAAGAAGGTGCAGACGGGAGGCGGCAGCCACTGCCGGTGCACATTCCCCCGTTGTTGCAAACCCCTTCCCTTCAGGCTGAAGAAATTTCCAGGGTATTTAGAGGATTGGCACTTCCTCCCCACCCCCCGATTTCTCTCTTTTCCCTCTTTTGGGAGCTAGACAAGGAGGACTAGAAAATTCAAAAGCAATTGCATAGATAGGTTTAATTAGAAAGTGACCACACCGGCCCAGAGAAAGGCACAGGCTCAAAAAAGATACCAGAAGACCTTAAGTTTAAAACCCAGGCTGAGGCCGGGCGCGGTGGCTCACGCCTGTAATCCTAGCACTCTGGGAGACCAAGGATGGAGGATTGCTCAAGGTCAGGAGTTCAAAACCAGCCTGATTGAGACCCCGTCTCTACTAAAAATAGAAAGAAATTAATTGACCAGCTAAAAATATATATACAAAAAATTAGCCTGGCATGGTGGTGCTCCTCGGGAGGCTGAGGCAGGAGGATCACTTGAGCCCAGGAGTTTGAGGTTGCTGTGAGCTAGGCTGATGCCACGGCACTCACTCTAGCCCGGGCAACAAAGTGAGACTCTGTCTCAAAAAATAAAAAATAAAAAAATAAAAAAAACAAACCCAGCCTGAGGCCGGGTGCTGTGGCTCATGCCTGTAATCCTAGCACTCTGGGAGGCTGAGGCGGGAGGATTGCTCGAGGTTAGGAGTTTGAAACCAGCCTGAGCAAGAGCGAGACCCTGTCTCTACTAAAAGTAGAAGGAAATTAATTGGCCAACTAATATATATATATACTATATATAGAAATATATATAGTATATATATAACATATATAGTATATATTATATACTAATATATATAGAAAAAATTGGCCAACTAATATATATAGAAAATGGTGACGCATGCCTGTAGTCCCAGCTACTTGGGAGCCTGAGGCAGGAAGATCGCTTGAGCCCAGGAGTTTGAGGTTGCTGTGAGCTAGGCTGACGCCACGGCACTCACTCTAGCCTGGGCAACAAAGCGAGACTCTGTTTCTAAAAACAAACAAACAAAAACACCCAGGCTGATCTTTGGCACAGAGAGAGCTTACAATAATAATTTTTAAAAATAAAATAAAAATAGTAAACAAGACAATAGCAAAAGCAACAAGCCCTAAGGAGAGATGATAATCTGAGTACCAGAGTTGCCACCTTATTAGATGTAAATGTACAGTTTTCAAGAAAAACATCACAAGACACACACAGGAACAAGAAAGAAAGACACATTCAAAGGAAAAAGCAAACTGTCCCTGAGAAAGATTATATGGCAGAACCACTCAAGATGCTCAAAGAACTAAATGCAACATGTAAAAAGTCAAGAAAACAGTATATAAACAAAATGAAAATATCAATAAACAGAAAACATAACAAGAAACCAAAAAGAAACTTATTTGAAAAGCAAATAACTAAAATGAAAAATTCACTAGATGAATTCAAAGACAGACTTGAGCAGGCAGAAGAAACAGTAAACATGAAGATAGAATAATTGAAATTATTATTAAGAATAGAAACAAATTGAAGAAAAGTTAACAGAGTTAAAAAGTACCTGTAGGATACCATCAAGTGGACCAACAGATGCATCATCGTAGGAGTCTTAGAAAGAGGAGAGAAAGGGGAAGAGAGA